>JBBPCS010005874.1:0-10185 GCA_037974645.1 Hollardia meadi
TTTCCCATGACCAACCGCTGAAAGCACTCGTCGAAGTAGTCCTCCAAGTCCTCCAGCCTCTCCTCGTCCAGTGTTCTTAAGGGTCTAAAGGGTTAGTGGCCACATGAGGCGTGGAAGGAGTCCGAACTGCATACACCAGAGCTTCAACTTGCCAGGAAGTGTGGTTCTGTCGATGGTCTCCAATCCGCTGACTACGTCTTTTCTGAGCTGATCTGCTTGCTCTGTGTCTTTGAGGGAGGCCGTTGTACCACCGACCTAGGCTTTTCACAAGCTTCTCGGAGACAGTTGGAATAGCCTCATCGCCAATGTAGAAGTGATGGTCTGACAGCTTCCCCTTGATGATGGACTTGCTCGGCTTGATGTTCTCTTGAAGCTTTCTCAACAGCCGTATGGTACAAGCCTTGGTTGTGGTGAGTGTTGTGAGGTCATCCATGTATGCTCAGATAGGCCAGATCCCCAGGCCAGGTCTTATGCGCTGTCCTCCAACCACCCATCGAGATGCTCGAATGATCACCACCATGGCCATGGTGAAAGCTAGTGGGGAGATGGTGCAGCCGGCCATGATACCCACTTCAAGATGTCGCCACGCTGTGGTGTACTCTGCTGTTGTCAGGCATAGCTGCACATCCTGGAAGTAGGCCTTGATGAGGCTTGTGAGGGCCGCTGGAACCCTGAAGTAGTCGAAAGCAGTCCAGAGGAGGTTGTGGGGGACTGAGCCAAAGGTGTTGACGAGGTCCAGGAACACCACATGAAGGTCTGTTCCCTCCTTCTTGGCGACCTGGATTTGATGCCAGATGGTACTGGCGTGTTCCAGACAACCGGAGAAGCCTGAGATACCTGCTTTTTGGATTGATGTGCCAATCAGGTGGTTTCTTTGCAGGTATTCCCCCAGCCTGTGAGCCACCACGCTAAAAAAGATTTTGCCCTCAACATTCAGGAGGCTGATCTGGTGGAATTGGCTGATTTCTGATGAGTCCTTTTCCTTTGGGATAAGGATTCCTCCAGCTCTCCGCCAGGATGTTGGTATCTCTTGATTTTGCCATACCACCTTCATGAGCCTCCAGAGGGAGTGCAGGACATGTGGTGCATTTTTGTAGAGCCTGTATGGGACTCCGTTGAGACCTGGGTCTGATGAGGCCCTTGCTCTATGCACCATTTTCTCCACTTCACTCCATCTGGGTGGACTGATGTCTAGTTGTTGCTCCGGTGGATTGGTTGGTGGCATGTCAGGTGGGAGGGTGACCTCTTTGTGGCGTCGGTTGTCTGTGCAGCACTTTTCCAGATGTTTTTCCAGGTCTGCCTTTGACACTGAAAGACTTCTACTCTTCTCCTTTGTGAAGAGACCTTTCACAAATTCAATGTCAATGTCAGCCTGATGTCTGGAACCCATGGATATCACCAAATGCTGAGTTTCCTCCCTTGAGATGCTTTGCCAGGCCTTTACTGCAGGTGCCTTCAGTTGCTACTTGTTTGTAGGTGTTTCTGCCTTCAGTTTTGTCTGCAGTAACTGAATAACTGCCCACTGCCCAGTCGCTACTGCACAAACTCTGGCTCCGAATGACATTACCAGCGCAAGATGGCAGCGCTCGGGATATTTTGACTTCACTTTTGTACAATGGTAGGAAGTGGAGATGCTTCGTCCATCTTTATTTACATCAATGGTCCAATGGCATGATGGCACTCCTCATAGGCACAGATAGTTTTAAAACAAGACAAATATTACGTAGTCTCACAGCCAACGCTATAAAATAGTATTGTATATTTGAAAATGTATTAAATGAAATCTGGGGGAGCTAAATATTGTTTATTTATACCTCTTTCTGTTCTGTATAGGTCTGCTTATTCTTAGACTGACAGATGGAGCAAACTGTTTAAATGGAGGGAGGATTGTAGTGGGTGCACTGAGATGTCAGGTGTGACTGTGAGGCAATGGCAAATGGTTTACATGGCTCAAAGGTCAGGTAGGAGGGCCCCTTAGCAGAATTTTGCTGAGGGCCCCAGAGAGGTCAGGACTGGCTCTGGTCATAAGGATAGCAAAACCGTTTTTTTGTATCTGTTCGTGTGAGAGAGAGGCAGAAGTGAAAGGTATTAACAGGTAAAAAGGAGAGCGGCGCAATGGCTGAAAATGGCTTGGCTTGGGCAGTGCAAGCTATGTAATTTGGTGTATCATAGAACAATTAGTTTGATGATTAACCATTTGCAGAGATGAATATCAGTAACGGGTAATCTCTCATCACCTCATTTATGTCTATTCATTCTGTTACCTCTTCAACTCCCCCAGGACGTGGACATCTGCTTGTTGACCCTCTGTCCCTTTTTCACCTCGCTATGTCACAATTCTTCAGTAAACATGGACACATGGGGTATTGCTGTAATCAACGAGACTTCCTGTTTGCAGAAATGGCGTCCATTTGAATGTATTTTGAACATAGTTTATACCAGAGATACCTAAACATGTCATGTCAAAAATCACCGTTTTGAATTAGGACTAGGACAGAGAACCTAGATTTGAGCGCATTTTGTTTGATTGTTATGTTTCAGAAATGGGAGCTCCCTACTCTCTGAATCCTTGTGGAACAGTCATTGCAAATTTACAATCGTGTTGTTTTCCTCGGAAACTAAAAAATGTCCACACTGGAGATGACACGTTTGGCTCTCTAGTCTACACTGTGTGGCTCTACACAGGTCTGTATCAGAGCGTCTAATTGCTGTGCTTGTTAAGTCAGTGACAGCAATCTTGCTTCGTATTATTGGCTCTTTTTATCGGCTAATATTTTCATTACCGGTCAATAACCGATAACACAAAATTTGCCATTATCGGCTGATAATTTATCGGTCCGATAAATATCATGCATCCCTAGTAATTAGTAACTAATTTGAAGAAATAGATTCCAGTGGTTGCTCTGTAGGATTTTTTTCCTGACTTAGGTGATTCAAACATCTAAAAAAAATTATTGAAAAATGATTTAATAATTATTATCTCTTATTATATTTAAAAATAATAGTTCCTAAAGCTATTTATTTTTAACAGTAGCAATATTTCTATAGGTTTTATTATTACAGTTGCTTTGCATCTATGTGTGTGCCTGCCCCCCCATACCCCCCTCTGTCTCTCTCTCTGTATCTCTAGCCCTTTTTACACAGAGATTATGCAATATGGCTGCAATGAAGACCCTTCTCTATGACTCCTTTGTTTGTTTACACTGAAAAATGCAACAACGTCACAATGCCGCTCCACTGTGTGATTTTAGATGGCAAGCTGGCGTTCCGCAGTTAACGTGTGACGAGTAACACGTCAGCTTCGGAGTCTAGTGTGACGTTTTACATGCACGACGAGCAGTGCTTTGGAAACAATGGAATGACATGACAATAACAATAATTTACTGTCCCTGTTATGAGGCAGATGATCTCATCCTCTGCTCGGAGGGTAGGTAGCTCCCGAACCTCGTTTTGTCTCCACAATTTGTAAGCATTTTTGGTTGTTTTTCTTCTTCTTAGACTTAGCTGCTACCAGCTGCAAGCTGCTTTTAAATCTCCCAGTTGTGTATACAAACCATGTCGACAAAACGTCACAGCCCTGTTCTCTCATTCCACCTCACCGGCTCACTCCATTTACACAGACGTCAATTCGGCGCTGTTGCTACCTCCGTTGACGTCTCGGTGGTGGAACAACTTTGATCCCCCATTATGCCTCTGTGACATTTACACCGACGATGAGCCGTATCAGAGGTGTATTGAATGGGCTATATAAAAGGGGCTTCTGTCTCTCTCTCTATCTCTCTCTCTCAACCCAACCGGTCAAGACAGATGGCCGCCCACCTAGAGCCGGGGTCTGCTCTGAGGTTTCTGCCTTCTAAAAGGCAGTTTTTCCTCGCCACTGTCACCAAGTGCTTGCTCATTGAGGGAATGGTAAATGGACTTGCATTTATGTATAGCGCCTTCCTGTCCTGCACGAACCATGCCAGCTTGTGATGTTTCCAGTAAGGATTGCTTTTTATTTGATCTCTGTAGAAGTTATTTTTATTTTTATTTTTTTTTTATCTCTGTAGAAGTTAACAAGAACTTGGCATGTGAATTTTGCCTTTTTAAGTTTCCTTAAGAAGTACAGTCGTTTCTGTACTTTACTTGTCAGGGTGGATATGTTTGATGACCATGACAGGTTCTCTGTGATGGTAATTCCCAGGAACCTAAAATTGTTCATCCGCTTCACCTCAGCTCCATTGATGTAGACATAGCTCCTTGGTTTTGTTGACATTGAGCAGCAGGTTGTTCTCTGTGCGCCACTCTGCAACACTGTTGATTTCCTCCCAATATACGTAAAATCTCATTGCTGTTTGAAATTTGGCTGATGTTTGTGGTTTTGTCGTCATACTTTACAATAGAGTTCTCTCCATGTCTGGGATTGCAGTCATGGGTCTACAGTTTGAACAGGAAGGGGCTGAGCACACAGCCCTGGGGGCTCCGGTGTTCAACAATAGAGTGGAGGAGGTGTGACTGCCAATCCGAACTCTCTGGGGTCTGTCCAGTATCCAATTGCAGAGTGTGGTACTCAAGCCCAGTGTGTTAAGTTTTCCAATCAGCTTCATGGGGGAGATTGTATTGAATGCTGAGCTGGAATTCAGAAACAGCATTCTGACATAGTTGTTATTTTCAAGGTGTGTGAAGACAGAGTGGAGGGCAGTGGAGACATCATCTTCTGTAGATCTGTTGGCTCTTAAAGCAAACTGGTGAGGGTCCACACTGACTGGGATGTTATCTTTGATGTACTGGAGAACCAGTTTCTCAAAGCACGTCATTGGAATGCGGATGAGTGCCACAGGGCGGCAGGGCATTTTGACTACACACTGCAGACTTTCGATACGTGTGTGGATATGTGTGATGACCATCGATGGTGGATGTCTTGAATTAGGTGGGAACAGTCTCCTGTGTGATATGAGTGATATGTCAGAATGTCACTAATAATAATATAAAGAATATGGTCTAGACGTACTCTACATGTTAAGTGTCATGAGATAACTTTTGTTGTGAATTGGCGCTATATAAATGAAATTTGACTTGTAGGCCGACATCTTAACATTAAAAACTCAACATATAGTAAACACTGTCCATCCACTTTGACTGCATTTGAGCACCAAGCATCATTGATGTAAACACAGAGACCAGGTGGTCTCTTACCGGAGTCCTGTGTTCTTTTGGCTCTGAACACGGTCCACCCATCCAGTGCAATAGCTTGATCCGGGATCTTGGGATTTGTAGCCAGGTTTCTGTGGCAAAGGATGGAGGTGGGGGGTGAGCTTCCGTAACAGCAGGCACAAATTCCAAAAAGAGCAAAATAAGCATGCCTATGTGTGATGTGTTTTGGTGTAGGTGTTGGATGAATTAAAGCAAAGAGAGCTGGGAAACTCTGAAAAAGAAGAAAAGATGCAGGTGAAGAAGAAAACAATTGACCTTTTGCCAGACGCAGACAACAACTTGCTTCAGCTTCAGGTAGGATGACTGAGTGATATTTTTGTCATCAAACCCAGCAGGGCACTCGGTTTCAATGGAAACCTGTGTGTTTCTTACTCCAGGTTCTAGTGGAGGCCAGTGTCAAGCGGGTGGTGAATCTGGCCTCTCAGTGGGAGAAACACCGTGCTCCACTTGTCGGCGAACACCGCAGACTTAAAGAAATGTGCAGCAACCAAGATGTAAGTGGTGCTTTCCAACAAATTTGTTACTTCATTTGTTCCAGTGAAAACAGATTTGGATTCTGCTAATTTTTTCTCAATTTCCTTCAGCTGGAGTCTTCCAGAAAGCTGTCTGAAATCAAGTCTTTGCATGACAAAATACGTGTGTCTACAGAGGAGACCAAAAAAAAGGAAGAAATATATAAACAACTGGTAATGGATGGAATTTATATATTTCTTTTGAAAGCTAGATAATGCATTTTAGCTGATCTTTTTTTTTTTTTTTTTTTACCACAGTTGTTATTGTTTGGAGTGTTGTGTTGACACAAGATAATTTGAAATTCTGTCACAATGGAGTTTAGGGTTGCACAATTGTCTTTTGGCACCTTGCTGAATGTACAAATTGTTTGGTGACTGTTCTCATTGTAGGTAACAGAGTTAGAGAATCTTCCTCAGGACGCATCTCGGTCAGCATACACTCAGAGGATTCTAGAAATCGTCAGCAACATCAAAAAACAGAAGGAGGAAATTACAAAGGTACATCTAAAAGCACATGACAAGAAGGTGGATTTCTCAAAAACACTCAAAGTCCTGTGCACAGCAGTAAAATGGACCATTCTTACCAGCAATTTGAACACAAATTAATTTCTGAATTTAAGCTTTAAATGTGTGCTGTTTATCAACTATAACATCCCCCATCAACACTGATTGCAGATTTTGTCAGACACTAAGGAGCTCCAGAAAGAGATCAACAACCTGACTGGAAAGCTGGACAGGACATTTGCTGTGACTGATGAGATGGTTTTCAAGGTAACAGAGGGCATTTTTTTTAATCAGAACTCTTCTTACATTATGTTTTAGGTGTTTGACTGTGAAAGAACCTAGAGACTTAGTAATATGAATTTCACCATGGTTGCATAACCACTATCGATCAGAAGCAACTGAATTCACACAATTATTTCTTCAGCTGTTAAACATTGAGCTTATACGTCATGTGTAATTGTGTGTTTCTGTGAAAATAAAGTAAGAATAGGTTTATAAATGAACACTGCTGTAGAAGGAGGCCCTTGACTGAAACAAATGACACCAACCCCTGCTATACACAAAAATATCTAAGTATGTCTGTTTGCTTCATCTTCATGGGGTAAATTGAAGTTCATTTCATTACACAAGGAAATGTCAAAAAAACTGAACAGGTTTAATTCTTTCCATGAACAATATAGATGCTCTTAAATCCTGTGGATTCTTGAAAAGGTTGTGTTAAATATACATATTTGTGTTTATGGACAAACCATTTTTTGTCATTTATAGGATGCCAAAAAAGATGAATCTGTTCGCAAATCCTATAAATACCTGGCTGCCCTGCATGAAGTATGTCATCGTTTGTTTGAATTTCTTCTATTTCATCTTATCTTTTACTCTCATCAGAGAATGTGTTAGATGTATTATCTTTCTGTCTTGCATTCTTCTGTAGAACTGTAATCAGTTGATCCAAACCATCGAGGACACCGGTACAATCTTGAGAGAGATTCGAGATCTAGAGGAGCAGGTAGGATTTACAGTTATTATTGTTACATCATCACACAGTACAGGCTAATATTTTGTAAAATACTTATTTGCCGAGTTGTACAGAGTCATCTGTGTGTCCAGTACACAGAGAGCTGCAGGATGTGGTGAGACTAGCTTAGCATAAAGACTAGGAGTAGCCTAGCTCCATTTCACTTTTCCGTCATGTTTACAGATATCAAGTGTATAGTGCTAGGGTGAGCCATTAGCATAATCAACGTAATCTATTACGGAAATACAGCGTTGCAGTGAAGCATGGCTGCGTCCGCTCAAAGCATGGATTATCACGTTGCTTTTATTATTACAGTTGCTTTGCATCTATGTTTGTGCCTGACTCCCCTACCCCTACCCCCTATACCCCCCTCTGTGTCTGTCCCCCCCACTCTCCCTCTCTCTCTCTCTCTCTCTCTCTCTCTCTCTCTCTCTCTCTCTCTTGTTTTAAGTATTGTATTACTATTATCATTATTATTATTATTATTATTATTAATAATAATAATAATAATAATAATAATAATATGATTAATGTCTCTTACTATATTTAAAGATGATGGCTCCTACAGCAACCACTATTTTTAACATTCCTATAGCTTTTGCTGTTGCAGTTGCTTTGCATCTGTGTTTGTGCCCGCTGTCCCCCGCTCCCCCCATTACTTTTACTTTTTTAAATCATTAGTTAAACATCATCATTAGTTAATGAGTATTTCCTGATCACACTTTATAGAGTAGCCAGCTAATATTAGTTAATAATTAGTATATAAGGAACTAATAAGATAATAATTGCCCCAGAGACCCCAACTAGTTTAATCTGGTTATGCTCATGTTAAAATGCTGCTTAGGCATTAATATCAATATTCTACTCTGAATGGTAGCTTCCTGTGTGTAGAAGTGTAGAAGAGGATCAATTAAAAGCAGCTCTCAAGTGATCACAAAGGTAATCATTGACATAAAATGAGGAAATCAGAGAGAGAAATCTACGCTTCATCTGCCCCATTGTTCATTCATTCAAAAGGATCCTTACATTGAGTGATGTTAAAAGCATACATAATTTAAATATAGGTTCAATTTATTTGTGGGAATAGATTCACATGTGAAATGGACAATATATTTATGAATCAGGATTAAATAAGAGGAAATCAGAGGTGCATGTTGGTGTACTTGATAATTGTATCAAACATTCTGAGGGTTGGTGCCTTAATTTGTCCTGCACAACAGTCAGGTTTAGTGTAGCTTGTAACGTAGCATTCATCCAGCAATTACCAAATCCATTTGGAAACTTGTGGATGTGCTAGCATCATGTTAGCATGATGCTGTGAGAATTTGTTTGAATGATGGGGAAACATCTGCTCTTTCCGTGCGATTGTACAGATCAGGGTAGAGTCTAGTTAAAGAACAGTGTGAGGATTTACTGTCAATGTGGTTAGACCTATTGTCAGATAAAATGTGACAGTGACATATCCAATACATCACAGTGTAATAACGTTCTATAGCAGAACTCTTTTAAATGGAGGCCTCAAACCACATCAAAGGCTTTATTGGCATAAAAGTTCAAAGAAAGAATGAAAGTACAAAAAAGTTTTTGCCATAGCATCAGCTTATATATTCAATTTAGGAAGGGAGGAAAAAAATTAATTAATGGCAACATGGTCAAAAAACAAATAAGACCAAAATTGATATGATGGCTGTCAGTAAGAGCACAGCCAGCATTTCTGTTTTTATCCTTAGGAATTTATATTATTTGATAAGGCCACACATACCAGTTTATTGATCTATTAGCTTGTAAATGAAACTGTAAAACTTTACAATAAGGTAGGCTGACACAAAATGTCAATATTTACCAGGGAACTGATGAGAAACTAATGTGGAACTAAGTAGTAATCACTGGTTAAATGAGTAACTCCTAATCACATTTTATAGAGTAGCTTTAGTTTTGACCAAAGTGGTGGACTGACCAACTGACAGGCCATGTGTATTAGACATTGCCATCCATAGAACCATGCAGCTAAAATAGCTTAAAACACTATAAAGTGCTCTGTCTGTAAATGTGCTCTGTGCCACACTGAAAGATACCACGCTAAAATCTTATTTTTGTATTCATTTATTTACGCTCTAAAAGTCAGAAACCACTGAGACAGATTTTAAGGAGCATCTGATATTGTTTTAGACCCAAAATAGGTTTGTACTTTAATTATTCAGTTTTCAACCTCATTCAGAGGCTGAAAACAACAAAAACCTGCACCACTTTTCTCTGATGTCCCCCTTGGTGCTCACTTATTCTTCTCTTTCTGTTAAGTTTTTTTTTACACCCTTGTGACATCACAGTTTCGTCCACCAGGCAGCTCTTTTTCAATTAGCAGCTCTCAGCACGGTCATCAACACCCAGCGGTGTGCGCCTCAAAATACAATTAAATCTGTTAAGTCTGTTGTCAGGGCGAGGTTGAATCTAAAGGACATTGAGTAATAGGTCAAATTGTCCTCCTGTTGAGCAAAATCCCATTGCATCGCTTACTGCGTGTGGAATAATGTTGCTTTTAGCTGTTACAACTACACCACAGAAGAAGAAGCAATGAGTGGTTGTCACCTGCTATCTGCCCCCATGAGCCACCAGATGTTGCTGCAGTTCAGGAACAGCCTGCAGAGACTCACAGGGAGGCCGATGGGCATCTGGAATAAAACGCATGCCTAAACATGCTGTATTTACTTCCTGCAAACGTAGCATTTTGGAGATGCAAAGTTTAAACACATCAAGTTTGGGGCAGATGATACATCTGGCTTCAGTGAAGAAAAAGGCAGACAGAAAGTATGAACTGTTACTGTTACTGTGGCTAATGAAAATTCTCAGAGTGGAAAAAAATGTTTTTTTTCCCTCCTTGCTCATGAATTCAACCACATGTGGAATTTCTAGTCTGTGTGTATCTTCACCATTTCTAAGTTTGTTGGATCATGTTTCCCATGG
>JBBPCS010005875.1:0-10184 GCA_037974645.1 Hollardia meadi
TACATTCCAGTCAGATCATTGAGGTCCTCCTCCGCTTCTCTTTTAAATGTTCCTTATGTGTCACATAAACGTACCGGTGAGAGTGCCTTCTGTTGTTATGCCCCTAAACTGTGGAACTCACTGCATTTGGACATCAGAATGGCAAACTCTCTCGGTATTTTAAAAAGGAAAGTAAAGACCTATCTCTTTAATCTGGCTTTTAATCTTTAATTGAGAGTACTATTATAACCTTCAATCACTGGTTCTACATCATTTTTTATTCTTAGTGTTTCTTTTATTTCATTCTACTGACTTTCTTTTACATTTTATTGTTTTATTGTTGAAATTGTATTTGCATTTTTTATTATTTTTTGTTTGTTTGTTTGTGTCTATTTGTTTCCTGTCTGTGTTGTTTTAATTTTGCAATGTGAAGCTCTTTGGGCTGCACGTGTGTATGAAAGGTGCTATACAAATAAAGTTGAGTTGAGTTGAGTTGAGTAACTTTACACGTCTCCAGTCCATTCCATTACTTTTTGTATCCAGATCTAGAAAAACAGGACTATTGCTATGTAATTTCTCGCAGCCAATCACAGCAACCATCCTTCAATTTAATGTGAGGTGTGATTGGCCCTCTACTGCAGCGGCTACAACCCATACAGTCGGTGGTGTGGCGATACCCAGTCCTCTTGGCGCTACCATGGAAAGGTGGCTGAGCTCAGCAAGCAGACACACACGCAACCAGAAAATATTGGTGGACAAACACCAGAACTGACAGTATAATACCGAAAGTGACACGCTAGGAGCTTAAAAACACTCCGACACGTGTTCAGAAACGGAGTGCACACACTCAAGACGAATAGCAAATAACAAACAGAGGCAATTAGACCTGGCAATATGGTGTAGACACACATACACACACATAATCACTCTGAGGTGCTATTAACTCACTATGACCTTGTGACCCCTAAACATGCCTGAGTGCTTTCACTACCAATCCCACCATTCGATTACTTAACCAAGCAGAAAATGATGTGCCAGCCAACACAATGATGAAGCATATGTCGTCACACCCTGCTGACCTGCAACCAGACTGCACACACACACACACACACTTGCGCGCACAAACAGTCACCAAATGAAAGGCCATTGATCCTGCGTACTTGACTCCACTGACTTCGTGATGCGGCTCTCCCAGGAAGGGGAACAGCATAATGGCATGTAGAAAAGAAGCAATTAGGATACAGCTGCTATAGTGTTTGATCACAAGAGTGTCATCAGGTCAGGGAAACGTCAAGGCCAGAGCCGAATGCTGCCTCGTACATAAAACATCACATAACTTTGTCTTTGCAATGTCAAGGTTGTTGAATTCAATTAAGTGTGTTTACATTTTAAATGCATTCAGTGCACATTGATTCCCATAGCAGCTGCTTCCTGTGGTCAGATGTCAAATTCTGCACAGCAATACACCTTAATAAAAGGCACACAGATTGTGACCACCAGTGAGAAGAATGAGAAGGTCCCCATATTGTTGATGGTGAATCTAGAAGGATATTCAATGGTTTTCCATGTAGATCCCATACACCAAGCAAAAACATGGTGCTCATTTCATGGAGTATCACACTGAAAAAGAATGAAAAATCACGGGCGGAAAAGAAGCTACAGATTTTAAAAGATCTATAGATAAAAGAAGATCTATACAATCAGCACAGTTTCAAGGTGGCCACCAAAGATTAGTGTCACCAATTCAGTATCTGACCAAATGTGAAATATGGACACAATCTCCCCTTCTGTTCCTGAGTTATGGTGCTGAATAATGGCCAGAAAACGTTATGATGTCACAGTGAAGTTGACCTTTGACCCTTTGGATATAAAATGTCATCACAATCAATAGCTAAATATTTATTTTTATCATTAGCAGGGACACAGTGGAAAGTAACTACGCTATCACCAGGATCTAGTCTAAACAATACCTGGTCTTCTCCCACCTGCCACGGTCATATGCGAACTACGGCTCTATGAATGCATGAGCGCCACTGAGAACTGACATTGACGATGGCTGACCGCAAACTCAGTCATGTGTGGAGCTTTTTCAGTTCTCACTTCTCTGTGATGTGTGCGGCAGGACTGTGAGGCACTGTGGCAAAGCCACAAAATCATCTGTTAATCATCTGAGATTTAATCCCAACAAAGAATATGATGAGATTATGGCAGCGCTGGTCTGAAGAAGAGGAGAAGAAAGGTCCTCCCTCTGGTCGGTGATAAAGTGATTCACATCTGTCTAACCTTCAGTTTGCATTTTGATGTTCAAACAACAAAACATTCTTTAAATTACAGAATGCGGTTTTATTAAGCTTTTGTTCAAAGTATTGTATTGATACCAGCGATAGCAGACTGGGTTTCACTTGATATCTTTTGTGACACTGATTAAACATCTGTCCTTTGTAAATAGAGTGACTTCCTGTCATTGAGCGCGACCCTCCTCTCCTCTCTCCTCTGTCGTGTTTATTCATGTTGACATGAAAAATGAGAGACCTGATGCTAAAATGGAACACTCACCATCAAACTCAGCTGGTCCAACACCCACGATAATTATGGAAAGGGGGAGTGATGCAGCCTGCACAGGAATGACAATTTACCATCAGTTCGGTTAATTCATGACATCCATTAGATTCTCGTGCATGAAGACATAAGCTTTGGGAGAACAACAGAGATTTTAGGGTTCAGTTATTTTGGCATACTGAGCATTATTGTCTTGCAAAACTATTGATTCAAATTTGTTAACTTAAATTTTTTCTGAAAGTTGTGGCTGTTAACCTGATCGAATAGCCTGCGCTCACAGGCGAGGGGTCAGTGGGACATCAACATTACCTTTATCCAGGGTGCGATTTGTGAAAAAAAACAGAGGAGTGGGGGATGTTTTGAAACGTTTTTATTCAAGAAAATAAATCACAAATTTCTTCACTGCATTTGCAGGAATATTCTAATACTTTTCTTATTTAAAGGGCTTTTCAGACGGGGGGCGATTGACACGGCTTGTAATTCATTTTCAATGAGAGGCGAATGGGCAAGTAGGGAGGCGCGGGCGATCACACAGGCGGAGCGACAAGCGGGTGCAATCCCGTGAAAGTGCCGGAGTTGAACTTTCCGGAACATTGACTACGCGACAAGATGGACGAGAGGCCATTTCCATGGTTACCACACGCGGAGCACCTGCCATTTACTCGCGGGGCGCTTGTCTGCCCGTCTATTCACATGAGGAGCACAGTGAGACCCCGCGGATCCTAGCGGGTATGCGGGCGTAGTGTCGCCCCCTGTCTGAAAAGCCCAACTCATCAAGTAGCCTCGCGCAATATTTTTACTCTAATAGCCTATCTTGAACTTTCCTCATACGGACACATAGGGGCTGCGATCATACACAACAAAACAAAACATGCAAGAATTAAATCCCCCTTCCAATACCATGGATAGTGCCACTTGGCCAGGCATGCCAAAATACTTATTTAACTTATTGAACTTCAATATTCAAAAGAAAATAATCTCAAAATGAAATAGCACAACGTGGTGTCAACATAAAAATAAATAGGCTTCACGAAGGCGAGCGCTGATAGTGGGTGGTCCATTTCAGATTTTATCGTTCTATCGCACTATAGACTGTTCACGTTACAATGCTTTACTTAGTTTGAAATAGGCCTACTTCTATTTTAGGTATTTTATATGGTCTATTGGTGAAGTAGCATTGATCGCTTTGAGGAGGGGATCAATTTTGTCCCCACTGGGGATAAAAATAATTCAGCAGAGGCAGGAGACCAGAAAGGGGGAAATCCCATGCATCCCCCGGCAAATCGCACCCTGCCTTTATCATTCAAACCTCCCAAACTGAAACAACGAACTGAGCTCTCCACAAAAGTGAGATCAGTCACAATGAAAACAAAAATCCTCTTTCCTCTCCATGACTTGAAGTTTGAAGAGAAAGTCAAAGCTGCATTATGGTATTGTTTTTTTTTACTCTATTTCCGAGGTCTGGTTCATCACAGAAGGCTTACTGCTGGGACACACCAAACTGTTTTCATCTAGACATCTTTGAAAGCATCAGTCTTGACAATTACCTCCTCCCCTCACAAAAGGATGGAGTAACTGAAGGGAAAAAACACAGCTATCCATCAGTCTGTATGTGTGTGTTTGTTTACTCACATTGACCACAGCCTCTTTGGTCTGGACCATGTCAGATATCACTCCATCTGTGATCATCAACAGGACGAAGTACTGAGAGCCATCTGTAATCTCTGCTGCACAGCTGGGGAATGCACACACACACGCACGCACGCACGCACGCACACACACACACACACACACACGGGTACACAGGTTAGCAGTATAACACACAATAATAAACCTTAATGTTCGACCCTTTGACCTTAATTTTCATGGCTATAGAAGTGTTCAATTTAAGTGATTGGAAAAGTTTTCTGGCCCCATGATGACATCACTGTCTATACTGGTGTAAATAACCGATGCGTTACCGATGATACTAATTAAAGCCAAACAGAGTCAGGGTGCTGCTATTTTCCATGTTGGCTCACTGGAAAGGCTCTGCTACACTAAATGGAACGGAACCTCAATTAATTTCATTAATCAAGCCTGTGCATTAATGGCTGCTGTGGAAAAAGGTCTATTGAGAGACAGAGCTGTGCCCTTTTCACATTTACAAAATTAAAAACACAAGCAAAAAATTGTAGCCTAAGAAATGGAATAAAAAGTGTTCATCTGCTGTAATGTAAGGTGCAAATGCCTGGCTAACTAGCTTACTAACAGTAGTAAGCTAGAGTTACTCTAATGCCAAGAGGCACATCGCAGCAAGATAAATACATTATTTACACAATGAAACATTCACCCAAACGAGACAGTTATCTCTGTGGTGTTAAGGTTACTGTATAACCTTAACCTATAGCCTACTAGCACTGGTTACCGCATTAGGATATCAGTTTCAGAGTATCAGAGTTTAGGCTAACATTAGCTGCAATGTCACGCTACTTTTTTGGATGTGGGGAAGTTTAAAGTCCAGCAAACCCAGCAAAACTGTTACCTGAAACAGTTAAAGTTTCCTAATTATACTGTGCTACACCACAGTATTTTGCCTCTCTTATGAGGATTAACTAGCACAGCCTCTCACAAGTAGCCCCCTCTTTACCTGCACCCACATACTCAACAAAGCCTTCTGTAGCAAGAATAAGTCTTTTCTACAACACAGCCAACTACCATCATCAGCTAACAGCATGCTAGCTAACAACAATCAACAAACACTAACATGTTGCTATCACCAGCGCACAGCATGTTGCTCAGTGCCCCGAGCAACAGCCGACCAACCTCAGCTACCATGCTAGGCTAACTAGCATGCCAACAGCCTGTTAAGCCAACCAGCATGCTGCCTGAGTTGCAAAATGAACTGAAAAGAAACACCATGCTAAGATAACTTGCATACGAAGAACAATGGCATGAAAATGTCCTCTTTAGCTATTTCACCTCAGCATTTGGTGGCAACAGAGACAGACTCTTCTCTATTTGTGCTACATTTTGGCATTTATGACCATTAGCACATACATTTCATTTGTGACCACAGTGGCCACTTTTTCTTTTCTTGCTAGAAAACAAATATATATTTAGAATATTTAACAAATATTTAACTTTGGAATCTCTTTGATTAAATAGGATACCTGGCTTCAATGTTTAAAGGTTACATAAACTCACAATGGATTTGATCTCCTTTCTCACACCATGGCAACGTTTTTGTTTTAGTATGTTGTTTCCACACCCCCAGACCACTGAGTTGTTTACCACCTAAAAGCACAACCTTGAGCAAGACCCTTCAAAACATAATAATCACCGAAATACACACCATGAAGAAACTCATGTGACCTTGCTTGTTGTTTTTCCACCATGCTTCTTTCCCACTGCAACATGGGGTTTGATGAGAAAAACAAGCAAATATATCCACATTGGCAAATATCAGCTCTGGCTTCCTATGATGCCAGATGAGTTTGGAGGACTGTTCACACATACAATGTAGGTATGTGTGTGTGTGTGTGTGTGTGTGTGTGCGTGCGTGCGTGCGTGCGTGCGTGCGTGCGTGTGTGTGTGCGCGCGCGCGTCCTTCACCTGCTGTTTGTGTATTTATTGCAAGGAGACATAATCCAATACCAGCGACTTAACTGTTCCACCTGGCTGAATGCAACATTGATCTGTGAGTCACTGTGTGCATGTCTATACAGTATATGTGTATGGGCATGCAGGATTTTAGCCTCATGTTAGGATGAGCTGTGTGTTTCTGTGTGTGTGTGTTAACACTGTCTTCTTGCGTGCTTTTTTTCTAGCTGGTGCTGCCAGCTCTATGCTCCTACCTCTTGATACAGTGGTGTCAAACACATAAAAGACACGTGACACGTGGGCTAAAAATTTTTAAGTAATGGCTTGTTTGATCTCTATGTTTCATTTTGAATATCAGATCATGATCACTGTAATTTATGTATCCTGTTACAGGACGTGCTGAAAATAAAGACGGAGATTTATTTGTAGCTTTACTCTTTATTGTACTGTGCACCCAGGGCTGGAATAATTTAGAAAACAAACTTCATTTGGAAACACCACCTTCATACCAGGCATTAAAAGGTCACATACAAAACACATCTTATAACAAATGTATGTTAGTCAAGCTCTCTTAAAAGCCTCTCAGATCTTATGTTATTGTGATATACGTAGTATGTGAATATTGTAAATATTGTAGACATTTCATGTAACTATGTTAATAACTTTATACTGCAATTTTGGCAAGGTTTCTGAAAGAATGTATCTTATAATCATTCAGGTATCTGTTGAGTCTAGGTTCCTTTTAAACTGCTCTTTCCTTTTACGAATGGTATCTGTTTTAGAAGCAGCAACTCAACTATCATATATCATTTTGTTAATCTAAAAATATATAAAGCTGCTAAGATCCTAAAGTACAAGAAAGGAGCCTATAAAAATGTACAAATGTATAGTGATAATTACTCAAAATGTTATATTAACAGTTTAACTATTTTTTAGGGGTGGGGGAAAAATTGATTCTTAGACACATCTTGAAAAGATTATGTCAAAAACTGGAAATTAAAAAAACAATTCTCAGCGTTATGATCATATCAATATATATATATATACTTTGCTGCATCAAGATGCACAGCTAAACATTTTATAACCTATCACTGCACCGTAACCCTCTGAGTCAGAAGCAAAGATTTCTAGAGATTCTCACCCCTACTTTTGATACACTCCTATTGAGCAGAATAACATTAAAAATCCAATAATACAAAGACAATCTAAAACTATAATGCAAGTGATTTTATCCAACAATCCATTTTTGTGCCTTTTCTGTCTGTGTATAGTATTTACAGTTCACTATAAATACTGTATATGTAATTCAAAGTTTAAAAAAGACTAAATGAAAGCCTAATATCAGCACTTTCAACTGGTTTCCTGTGATGTTACTATAAATAAAACATGCTCATTCTATTCAATGACAAACAGATACAGAAATAAAATAAAGACGAGTACATTTTACACTCAGAAATGTCCCTTCAAAATGACATGGTTTGAAAATGTCTAAACAATACAAGGAAGTGTTAGTAGTAAGCAGTCATTGATTGCGAGATTTGTTTCGACCATTGACTGTATATAAAAATGGACGACATGAGAGCTCCCCAAAAGTGAAGCCAAAACGCCCCCTGGTGGCTGGCTGCAGCATAGGTCATAAATCCCTCCTCCTCCATGATATCAGGTAGGACATGGGCCAAAATAAAAACTCAAAGTTAACCTCAAGTAAATTTTTCCCAAAGATGCTCATGATTCGGGCAGGTGTATGGTGGGAACTCGATACAGCAGCTCCACCACCTGGTCACTAGTGTGCAGACTCTGGCTCCAATTGACGTCACCAGCGCAAGATGGCAGTGCACATATCCGGGATATTTTGGATTCATTTTTGTAAAGTGGAAGGAAGTGGAGACATATCATTGTCTTGTTTTTTTTATGTCAATGGTTCCAGTGGGATGGCTTCTACAGCTTAACTTCTGGACTCTAAATTTGAAATGAAAGAACTGCATATGAATAAATGGAGTATCAAAAATCAAACCCTTTTCCCAAACATTACATTTCCGACTCAAATCCGATGACACACTTTACTGATAATTATTATTAGATGGGATGCTGCAACCTCTTTAGTCTTGCACATGTTGACTTGCCGCCTGCTGTTTCATAAATAACACAAAATCTATAATCTGGTGAAAAATATTCTCGTGAGTCATGTCACTAATAAGCTTTGATCGAGGCCCACAAACATGAAAATGACGATAAACAATCCCTAGGGTTTGGTTGATAGACAACAAAATGGCAGAATGGTAGCCTGACTCTAACAGAAACACACACAAACTTACTTTGCCACTTTGTTGATAACAGGTGCAAAGTTGGTGGGTCCATACAGCTGCACCGTCCTCAGGCTCTGGAAATAAGCTTCCAGAACCCCCTCTATGCCCACACAGTTTGGACTGTCACTGTCACCACTCTGCAACAGACAGCGTGCAGCACATTAATGAAGCACACTGAACATCAATCATGACAGTTCATAACTGTTGACATATTTTACAGTGTCCTTCCAGAGTTAACATACTGTATCTTAAATATGCATCTAATAGCTATGATAATATTTATTATATCAGTATTTCATTTACGATTGTCTGATAAACTGTAAGGAAATTGTGTCCATGTGATACAACAGGTTTTCAACACAGTGAAAGACGAACTCAAGACGATACTCCAAAATAAATAATAAATGTTATAATAATATACAGCAGGAATAATATGTAATGATATTTTCTGGATACATTTCTGTTCTAAAGAGGGCAACACTGGTCACTTTCTAACACCATTGGCAAGTACACTCGTGTACAAATAACAATATCAGTACCTTCTCAGGTGCAATCTCATTTCACACTGTGCAATATTTCACTCAGGTGAATTTTCAATTTTAATTTAAATGTGCAATATCAATACTCAGTCAGGTGTATTATCATTCCACGGTGCAATATCAACATTTCTGCTGTGCAACAGTGCAAATTCAACTGCTGAGTCTGTCTATATTGTATATATTGTTCCGATTTTTTTATATTTCCTCTTGTTTAAATTGTTAATACTTTTTATATTTCTTCTTGTTTATATTGCTTGTTTACTATTTATTGTAATTTTATTGATGCTCCTTTCCATTTTGCTATCCACTTTGCTGCTGTAACACTGAAAATGCTCCCGTTGTGGGACTAATAAAGGAATATCTTATCTTATCTTAAATCAGCGTGAGCTCAAGGGGCCCCTGACAGGGATTTAAGACTCATTGAGTGTATAATATTACAATAATGATGTTTAAACCTTTTGTAGAGACACTCCAATGTTTTAATATTTCATCACTTCAAGTACAGGGATGCACAAGAGTAATATTAAAAAGATGATAGTATTCAAAATCAATATTCATTTGTAGCTTAAAACACCCTCTGTGCCTGGTGACTGACTCTTAAACTCCATGCCCCCAGTTTGTAAAGCAGACTTCCTGTTAAGAATTCAAACTGTCCAACCCCAAGCTTAAATAACCCTGGTGACATCATCAGGGGAGAAAGAATAAAATAATACATTGCTTTTTTCCCCCAGAAACATAAAAAAGCATCTATAGTTTCTTTTTGAATAAGGTAAGAACTGCATTCAACATTTGTTAGGGCCTAAGAAATACGTGCATGAATTTTGGTGAGTCATTTTGAACTTCAATGTAATATTTTAATAAAAACTCAACTCTGTGCCTTTCCATTTATTTGTCACAGTACCACTATTTTTTCAACAATTCTTTCAATATTAATAAAGTTTGCTTCATTTAAACCAAATAGACTAATTTGGAAGCACAAGGACAGAATCGGCTTCACTTCAGCATAACATCCATGGGTTTCTGACTGGTTGCCCTGATCCCTCAGGAGGATTCAAGGACCAAGTGGAGGGGATGCTGGGAGATTCCTGCTGGCAGATGAGCCATCTTCTCAACTGGGTCGACCAGGTGCTGTCGCAGCGACAACTCCTGTGTGTGTGTGTGTGTGTGTGTGTGTGTGTGTGTGTGTGTGTGTGTGTGTGTGTGTGTGTGTGTGTGTGTG
>JBBPCS010005876.1:0-10183 GCA_037974645.1 Hollardia meadi
AATGCAGTGAAGAAGTTCAAGTTCTGAAATTCGTGATTTATTTTCATGAATAAAAACATTTCAAAACATCCCCCCCTGTTTTTTTCACAAATCGCTACCTGGTTATATTGATACCGATATGTTGACTTCTAAAAGACATGCTGTAATATTTGATAAATCATTGCTTTGTCTGTTCTATGTCAGGGTGGTTTTGTGAAGCCTGTCCATTGCCAGCCAGATATACTGCATCACATGACAACTACTTCCTGTTTTGTTATGTCATCAGATTTTCCTGTAAATCATCATTGAATTCCATGAAATCAAGATTTAAGTTGCAGACTTCTTAAGTAATTGTGTTGACTTGATTTGACTGTTGATGATTTAATGCTTCAAAATACTTTATCTGGAGCTGTTGTCATAGCAAAGTCCAAATCTGGAAAAGTGCAGCTTGTTCACAGTCAACTAGCTACTTCAAGACTTTTCATAGATTTAAAGAAGCACCAACGTTTCAAAAGTTGTTAACTACGTAAACAGAATACAACCTCAATTCTGAAAAAAGTTGGAAACACTCTTTAAAACATTAATAAAACAGAATGTGATCATTTCCTAATCTATTTTGACATTCAATTCAAATGAAAACAGTACAAAGACAATATATTTAATGTTATATCCCATCAACTTCATTGATTTTTGTAAATATATGCTTTTTCTGAATATTATGCCAGCAACAAGTTTCAAAGAAGTTGGGATAGGGGCAACAAAAGACTGGGAAAGTTGTGGAATGCTCAAAAAGACCTGATTGGAACATTCCACAGGTAAAGAGGTTCATTGGTAACAGGTGATAGTATCATGATTGAGTATGAAAGGGGCATCCTCAAAAGGCTCAGTGATTCACAAGCAAGGATGGGATGTCCCTGCTCATTCCAGCAGGACAATGAAGCCACATTCTGCGCCTTACAACAGCGTGTCTTCGGAGGAAAAGAGTGCAGGTACTAGACTGACCTGTCTGTAGTCGAGACCTGTCCCCCATTGAAAATGTGTGGCGCATTATGAAGCGCAAAATACAACAACAGAGACCTCGGACTGTTGAGCAACTGAAGTCATATATCAAGCAAGAATGGGACAGAATTCCACTTTCAAAACTTCAACAATTAGTGTCCTCTCTTCCCAAACACTTACTGAGTGTTGTTAAAAGAAAAGGTGATGTAACACAATGGTAAACATGCTCCTGTCCCAATTTTTTTGACACCTGTTGCAGGCATCAAATTTAGAATGAGCGCATATTTAGAAAATAAAAGAAGTTTATCAGGTTGAACAAAAAACATTTTGTCTTTGTACTGTATTTGATTACATTTAGGTTACATAAGGGTTTGCAAATCATTGCATTCTGTTATTGACATTTTACATAATGTCCCAACTTTTTTGGAACTAGGGTTGTACTTTAAGTTTGAATTTAAGAACAGATGTCGTGACCAACTCCATTACTCATTATATAATTATGACACTGACCGGAATTGATAGAAAAGTATGAAATGTTGTATGAAATTTTATGTTGGACTTGACCAACCACTTTTCTATTTACAGTAAGTCAGTATGTGGTTGTTTTCATTTTGGAGCGCCTGGTTACTTATTCCAAAGGAAAGTGAAAGCGACTGTGACTTAATGGCTTTTCATTTCAGGCCTGGAGGCAATAAACACTCCAACATTGAACAGGGTGTGTAGATGTTCCTGATATTAACTGTATATGAAATTGAAATGACATGCTTTGCTACAGAATGTCATTGAGCCTGTATTATAAATGTGTTGACTCTTTCACTGCCAGGTTGGCCTTTATGTTCAACACATCACAGTTCATCAGAAAAGACAATACATCTATTACATCCAACAAACACATTGTAGCCTAAAGATAATATCTTACTTCATCATTGTGAAAGCTGAGGGTTGGATGCCCTCACTTCATATCCAGATAGGATAACAGGAGGTTAATAATCACAGTGGATTAAAAAAAAGACTAATTTATAATGTAGTCAACATATTTTAAAGTTCCAAACACACTTTGTGTGATTATAGCATGTGTCAAATAATTGTGTTGGCATTAAGTCTAGGTTGAATCTGTGAGTTGCAGCTTGCATCGCTGTCTGCCATCACAGTGTTATTCTTAATAATAGCACCTGACGGCAACAAAGAAAGGACTTTTCAGATCCCACAGTGTGCCGAGTGGCTTTAACTAAACAATGTTATTTTAAAGCAAATCTGTTTAGAGCTTCCCTTATCTTCTTAAATACAAAAGAACCTTACATTTAGCTAACAACTCAACAACTAATTGCTAAGGTCATCAGCACAGTCACATGTCATTCAACATATCAGCACTTTAGGTGTGCAGGGATTAAAGGACTGCTTTGAAATTTCGGGAAATTAATTTGCTTTCTTTGTGAGAGTTGGATAAGACTTATTCGACATGCAGAGGCATAATATTGTTGGTATGATATCTATAAGACTATCAACAACTAAAAATATAGGCAACACACTGAATCACTCAATCAATCAGGGACTGCGGATGAAAAATAGCCATTTGGCTAACTCTGGTACATTTGCAGAAATGTTTATTAATGTACAATGTCCCTGCCAAATAAACCAATAAATAAATAATCTCTAGATGATGTCCCACTGAAACTGCACGAGATGCAGTGCGTCCCAGGTGTAAGGCTTAAGTCCCATAAACCCCCATAAACTTGATTGATTACAACTTTGTTAAGGAATTTTCACCATTAAAGTAGAGGCAGGCCCTGCGTCATTTCTTCTTCTTCTTCATTTTTTCTTGTTTCAAAATCTATGTAAAAGACCTTTATTGATGCATTTCAAAAATTGCCACAAAGGAACTGACACACAGAAAACCTGGGGTCAGGTACCATTATTCCAGCAAAGCAGTAGCAGTTGGTTTCTGGGTCTTTGGGGTATGGTCTGACAGACAGTTCACAGAAGGCAGGATGTGGGTGGTTGGGGGGTCAACAGCAAAGATCTGCCCCTTAATCCAGCCAGGCTATTAACATGGCCTCTAGAGCTCACTAACTAACACACCGTACCACGCTCTGCAGACATACAGAGATATAAAAACAACACACAGTGATTTTGGGGGGAGTTACGTGCTGGAACTATAATGCTAAATGAGGGCAACAGTCCAGAAAAGGAGCAGTTTCATCACATTTGCTCTCCAGATCCCGGGGACAAAGGCAAATGACAAAATGTGACTTCATCCATCAGTAAATTAGTGTTAAAGCATATTGACAGATTATTACTGATAGTAGGTTCTACTAATTTGGCAATATTGACAGTAACAGAGTGTGTTGGAGATGCCAGTGACAGAGCCAATATTCAATGTGCATGGCAAAAACATGTACTGTATGTATCTTACCTCCACCTGCTCACTCCTTCTTTCCTCCCTTCCCAGGACTCACTGTGTTCCCCCCAACTCATCATGGAGGACGAGGGGCTACGTCGGCTGGCCCAGACTGTCCAGGTGTTGGCCAACCTGCTGGATGGCTCCCAGCGGGCCCTTAAACTGGAAACATCTGGGACTACTAGCTCAACAGAATGCTAGCTGCACCTGCAGAGATTTAACAGGATCATACCAATGAAATCCATCTCAGGCCAATGTTTGTTTTTAATATGCTTCATATTTGACCTCCAAAAATCAAATACATGGTAACAATAAAAGGACATGTAAATGACTTCAAAGCCTTGCTGTTTTTCAAGTGTCATTAAGATTAAATTACATAACTTAAAGGAATAGTTCAACTAACACTTTCTTACAGTTAAATGAGAAGATCAACATCTATCTCATGTCTGTGTGTTAAGTCCAGGCTGGAGTCAGGATTTGGTTAGCCTAGCTTAGCATAACAACTGGAAGAAGGGAAGACAGCGAGTCTGACTGTCCAAAGTTTAAAAAAAAGATGTTCTAACACTTCTAAAGCTCAATGATTAACAACAATTAATAGAAAATTAAAAATGAGTTTCGGGGGGAGTTAACTGCTGAAGCTTTCTTGACAAACAGAGTAGCCAGCTGCCTAGTAGTTCTGTTTAGTGTCTCTTGCTATACCACAGGTATCCAAATACAGTTGTTGAGCACAGGTTTTGGTTTGGTCTCTGGTACCAAACCTGGCAACCTTATTGTAACCAGACTTCAGGACTAGAATTAGACTTCTGCACAGTCACTTGCAGTCACTATATTGGGCTGGTGTTCATCCAGAAATAGATCCAATGTGTAACTCCCTTGTAGTGCTAACATTTCTGCATATTTACATCTGTACGAATGAGAAACATGTTTAGTTGTGTGCTTTAGGTGTTAGTAGTTGGTTTGGTGACCTTTGCACAGAGCCAGGTAAGCTCTTTCTCCATGCCAAACTAGGCCCGGACCTGCCATCTCCGGGTCCATACTTCTGACTTTCCACATAACTGTGTTTCCAGGTGTTGGGAGATATGCATAAATGTTAAAAAAAAATGTTTAATTGAGCCTTTTGTGACTCCAGAGCGAGCTGCGCAAAGTCCCATAAAAGTCCTCAATTGATGTCACTTAAAGTTTGAAAATGCAACTTGTAGTGGTGGGTGTGAAGTTGGAGAGAAGTGAGTTTACCAGACCTCTGTAACCTAGATGCTTGAGGATACATTGATTGCATTAGCCTACTAGCATAACACACCCTAATCTCATACTGAACTGACAGAAGTTGAATTGCAACATGGGCAATGTAGGCACCAGGTTTTGAAAGGGAGGAGGAATGTGTGGAATAGAAAAATACCATATCTTTGGTTCTGCTGTATCCATTTTGATGCTTTTTTAGGATAAGTGCAATCCACAAACCCTATATGTAACAGGGAAACCAGGGCTTCCTCCTGGAGCCAGACCTGGAAGGGAAAGCTCACCGGCAAGCATCTGGTGACCAGGCATGGCCCATGGCACTTAGCTGGCCACAGCCTTAAAGAACTACATGGAGCCGTCCTGTGGGCCCACCAGCTGATATAGGGCCATAGGAATCAGGTGCATTGTTAGCTGAGTGGCAGACAAAGGCAGGAACATAAGTGTACTGACCTCTGGCGTTGCAGACTGGTCCTAGTGCCTGTGGAGTGGCAGATCAGGGTTCCCATTTCCCAAAAGACCAGAGGGTGTGCTCCATGTCCATGTCTCTCTGTCTCACTCTTTTTGAAGATGACCTGGTTCTGCTGGCTTCATCAGAATGGGACATACAGCATGCCCTGGGGTGGTTTGCTGCCAAGTGTGAAGTGCTTGGGATGAAAATCAGCACCTCCAAATCTGAGGCCATTGGTCTCTGCTCGAAAATGGTTGATTGCTCCCTCTGGGATGGAAATGAGTTGCTGCCCCAAGTGAAAGTGTTAGAACAGATTGGCTGATATATTTTTTTTTACAGTAGTGTCACATTAGATAAGACAGCAAAATATACAGAATTACATTACCTGGTGATTCAGTAAGGTAGTTATATACAGTATTTCAGGTTGCTGCCCCTTTAATGGAGGCAGACTGAAAGGACACATTAATATGTTTTCTGTATTACAACAGATACAACATTTCTGTTAGCCCCAACCCTAACCCTTAAGACAGTTAAGTTGCATATGCCCATTATTGACTACATATCATTGCATTCATAAGAGCTGTGCCTCTGCCAGTTTTAAAGGTGGTCACTGTAATGATCAAGTTTGTAGTTAACGTAACCAGTGTTACACAAGCAAAACAGAGACAACATGCTCTCAGCAGAGCAGCAGCTATCTTCAGTCTAATACATTTACAATGTCATGTTATAACCAACAACAATCTGTTTTATATAAAGTCAACTTCCACTTAAATATAAATAATCTGAGGTATACATTACTTTGACTTGGTGTATGGAGGCGCCATGCAAAACTGTGACTGGTGGAGGCTGCACAGCCAATGGTTAGTATTAAAGCAAAGTACGCTAATACAGATAGTTGTGAAACATTTTATCGGCGCCAATTAATCAACCAAATCAATAAATCGGTCGACCTCCAAAATCCACTGCTCTGTGCCGAAAGGAATCCTTTGAGGTAGTTCAGCCATCTGATTAGGATGCCTTCTGGGCACCTCCCCTTGCAGGGCATGTCCAACTGGTAAGACCCCAAGGTGTACCCCAGAGCATGCTGGAAGGATTATATACCTCATCTGGCCTGGGAACACCTCGGGATCTCCAAGAAGGAACTGGAAAATGTCGTTGGGAAGTGAAAATGTCTGGATACTACTTCATGTAAAATAGCAGCAGTTATCAGCAGCAGCAGCAGACAAATCAGAGGCAAATGAGAGACATTATCATTTTGAATGTGGTGGGAATTGTAAAAAGGTTTATTTTTCAAAAACCTGTGAGCAGGTCAGCCTGTGTCTTGTTCAGTGCTGCCAAAGCATTGCAAAATGTTATAAATATATAGGGTGTTGAATGTAACATCCTGCTTTAAAGCACTTGTTCCAATCAATACTGCAGAAACAATGGATGCAGCTGTGTTTGTCCTCTTGGGTTCTTATCACATCACTGACAGTGAAGGTTTAATTAACATTCCAAAATGTTCCAATCCAAGGTCTTCACCTCTGAATCATTCGTCCAAAAGGAGTAAACAGATCTGTTACACGACTGCAAAGTGTTACACACTGTCAGGAGGGGTAAACATACTGCTTGAGCTGAAAAACATGTTTTTCATTTTTTATACTGTTTGAGCTGAAAAACATCTCAGTTTTTTTTATCTAAACTTAAATCTCCTGCATTTATTTCCCATTTTAACATTATGTCTAATACAACCAAGCCTATCACCTGAAAAAGAAAAAAGGAGGTTGCGCTTCAACAACGAGATTCTCAGTGGAGTGTTAAGCCCAAAATCTAGTGACTATATTCCAAAAAATATGAAAGGGCAGCACATGTAAAATTTCAAAGTCAAGGAGGACAAAATACTCACATCTCATTTGTTTATTTGGCTCACATCAAAAATGAGGGTCAATTGATGGATTTGTGTGTAGTATCTTAACAGTTAATAACAGTTCACGTTTTCTGAAATTCACCTGTGAAAATCAATTATTTGGATCTAACTATAGATAAAGATGAAACTGGAGCTGTTCACACTTCTATCTACCGAAAAGACATGGAACACAATTCAATATTGTATGCTGCTAGTAATCATCCTAAACATCTTGAAGACAACATCCCAGTTGGTCAGTTTTTGAGGCTGAAACACAACTGCTCAGATCTTGATGATTTTCACTCTTAAAAAACCGCCATGGCTACTCGGTTCAAGGAAAGAAGTTATGCCTTCATGTCTATTCAGAAAGCCATACAACGTGCCAACGCCAGCTCTCACTCTGATCTCCTGTCGAACAAGCAAAAAACAATGAATTCAAACCGGGCTTGTTTCTCCACTGAATATAATCATTGTTCGTCACAAATAAAAGAGATAAAGAAGATCAAAAATACACTGGCATGTGCTCCAAGCAGAACCATCTTTGAAAGACTTCTGCAAATCCCCATCACTTTTTTTTCATTCAGGAGAGCACCCACAATTAAAAACACTGTCATGTACAAAAATATGACCCAAAACACCCACATGGCTGATAACAACTGGCATGTATAGATGTGGTAATTGTGCCTGCTGCAACAATACAACAAATATGTTCAATCATCACTACGCTGGGAGGAAAATTCCTATTCGGGAATTTATAAACTGTAAGTCAACTCATGTGATTTACATGTTACTATGTCCCTGTGGCCTAACATATGTTGGACAAACCAAAGGACCCCTCAAACAATGGATTTCTGAGCACAAAACTACTATCTGTACACACAATATGGACTATGCAATTGCAAAACATTATGCTGAACCAAATCACGGTTCACGTTCTTCATTACAATTCTGTGGGATTGAGAGAGATGCCCACGAGACCAAGTGATATCCTAAAGAAACTGGCCCAGAGAGAAATGTTGACACCAAATGAACTTAATGACTCAAGCTTAAAATACTTTTTGGGTTAAGACTGTTTGTCAAGTTCTACTGCCATGTAGTGTATGGTCCTAATAGTGAATCAATAACGGCCAGAAACATTGATTTGTCCAGAGAGAAATATACCATACATTGTTGATTGGTCCTTGTGTCTTGAACCAGGAAATAAAAAAGGTGATATTTGAATAATCTGACTTTGATGGCAGAAACACATTTCAAACAAAATAAAAGACATGGATGGGGCGAGGTTCACCTTTGTGAAACACATGATTGTATGAAGGATATTGCTACATGGGCTTGGGACAACTTCATTCTATTGTCGGTAAACAGTTAATTTACAAATTATTGCATTCTCTATTTAGGTTTTACACAGCATCCAATATGTTCTTAAATCAGGGTTGTATGCTTCAATATATTCAGCATGTAAGTTTAGATATTTGCCCATGATAATAGTTATGGTATGACAGCTACATATTAGATCTGCTATTTAATATATAATTTCTAAAAACCTCAAATGGCTTATAAAAGGACATGGTAAAAATAAGGTGAAAATTGCTAAATTGAATCTATACCCTTGTGCTTTTTCTTTAACTTATATTGTTAACATTTTTACAATTCTGCACCATAAAAATCTTGTTTTATCAAACAAACAGTTTACTGGATTTATAAACCCTGGAAGGAAATTTGAGATACCATTACAACTGGAAACAGTGACTTACGCTTATTAAAGCAATAATGACGTTTGTATCTTCAGCTCAGTTTTGACTGAATTAATTATGATTCTGAGAATGAGGGGCACAACCTTAAAGGGAAATTGTTGTCAAAAAATAAAAACGATCACTGAACAAATCCAAATGCAATTTGTCAGAACACAATCGTTCATTGCTAAATAATTTATTTGTAGTCAGTTACATCCCAAGTTGTTCTTGATTATGAGGATAAGAGCACAATTCTATTATCAAAACCTTGACACATTTAAAATTTAGTGTCTTTAGCTACCCACCTTTTCAGAAACAACTGTTCCTGTTGAAACTTTTTAAAGGTAACTTGTCAATGCCATGAGCACCACAAATGAAATCTCACCAGCCTGCACTATATTGGAAGTCTCAAAATATGGACAAATAATACCAAAGCTGTCTGCATGTATGCAACTGGAGAGATACTAGAAGTGGGAAAACACTTTTGACAATCTTTTCACTCTATACAGAATCAGCAGCATCAGTCTGGTCACAAGTCTCAGCACCTGGCCAAATCATCTATTATCAAAGAAACTATCAAGCTCATCAGATGCTGTATATTATAGTCATTCTGCACTGTGTGATAGTTAAGATCTTGCATGTTTAGTTGCAAAGACATACTGCTGAACCTAGAGAGGAAAAAATTAAACAATTAAAAAAGGCAGTTTCACAGCCGTATTTGTACAATTTTAAATGCTAAGCTATCCAGCATAGAGCTCGACAAAAGGGCACAGCTGTTCCTGTTTATTTCTATGCATCACTAAATACAGACTCTCTATCAACCCTCCTCCATATCAAGGCTGAGAAGAAGAGAGCTGCCTTCACTTTATTAATCAGCTCTGGCTTTAATCACGAGTCAATTAGCAGCATGGTCTAATTGATTATCATCTTAATTGCTCTATCACACTCCGCTTTGGAGGACTGTCCGCTGCTGGCTTATTGTCTCACTTTTAGATAAGACACACACATAATGAATGATCACGCTTGTGTATGGAAATGGTCGGCCGGATTCTTCTCACGTCTGAGCAGGCGCCCCCGTGAGGCCTACTGCTAACCAAGGCAGGGACTGAAGAGGCAATCTGACATTTGAGGGAGGTAATTGAAGATGGGTATGAACCCCCACGCTCCAATATAGATGGATATCAGCCAGCAGCATATCTGCTGTCCTGCTTCGTCAGCCTCCAGTGAGTTGAGGCTGAGAAGAGGTAAAAAAAGTGACTGTTAAACAGGGAAGCTGCTGATAAACAGCTTATACTTGGGAATCTGGGTCTGTTTTTACTCTGTGATTCACTTGGTCTGTGAGTCAGTCTGCTGTGAAAGCAGCAACTATGCATACATACAACTATGCAGCTACATAATTGATTCAAAATGACTGACATCAGGGTGCGATTTTGAAACGTTTTTATTCATGAAAATAAATCACGAATTTCAGAACTTGAACTTCTTCACTGCATTTGCAGGAATAT
>JBBPCS010005877.1:0-33961 GCA_037974645.1 Hollardia meadi
AAGTTTTTGCAGCCTCATCTTGGTGTGAGCTACAGAGTCACCTTAAACTAGATTATTTTATACGCATGGAAGATTATGAAAACAGGATCAAGGGCTACTTGACCGCTAAATGCACATGTCTTGTTACTGAACATTACTAATTCATTTTTAATGTAATATGTTTGTTTTAAGTTTCTTGTTTGTTCTTTTATGTAAAACTTTTTATGCTGCCGTCTTGGCCAGGACTCCCTTGTTAAAGAGATTTTGAATCTCAATGGGAATATTTCCTGGTAAAATAAAGGTTAAATAAAACAAACAAAAAACAGAAGCACAGCCTGATCTGAAATAATCATGAGAGATGGAGCTAGCAATAGTGTTATCCACCAACCTGAAGGACAGACGACTGCATGTTATTGATCCCAGGAGGAGCGCTGCAGCTGGCTGCAGCTGGGGGATTAGGGGAGAAGGGGGAGGGGGATTTGGGGGTGATGGTCTGCAGAGGGGAGGAGGAGGCTGGAGGGCTGGAACCAGAGGTGACCGAGGAGTCGTCGCAAGGAGAGCGAGGAAAGAGGCTAAACCACTGGTTGCTCTTTTCTGTTATTATCTTGGAGAGCTGGTCGTCCTGAAGGATAGACTGAGGGCCGCAGGTCATCCAGGGGCTGCTTCTGAGCAGAGATGGCACAAAACCCTCTGTTTTATCTGTCAGTCCCTGCTGAGAAGTGGCTGTCTGACAGGTGGAATATGAGGGATAAGATGCAGCAGTGGGGACTTTAGCAGAATAACTGTTGTGAGAATTGATGTCTGAATCTTCAGCCATTTTGGCCACTTCAAGGAGTTTGCTGAGCTTTGAGAAGGAGCCGGGCTTTTGGAGGAACAGATTGAGACTGTATTTGTCCTGCTGGCTCTCTGGTGTGGTTGTGTCACCATCTGTGCTCTGTGCTGGGCTGCAGACCGCAGGCTTATTCGTCTCTTCCGGCTGCTCTTCTTTTACCCTGATCACCTGTGCAGTCCTCTGTCTTTTCTTTTCTGTCTCCACCTCTTCATAACCTGAGTGAGCACGAAAAGGTAACGTCAGCTTAGGCAAAAGGCACAAAAAAAAAACATTGAAATTTTGGTGTATAAGTGTGTTTAAGTATAAAAGTTAATCAAATATGAGCCGTTAGTGTTGTGTGCACCTTCACCGCTCTCCATTCCTTCCACAAAGATGCTGCCACACTGTGGAAGTACCCAGTAATGTCGCCTGTAGCGGTCCTGTCCGATCGTCATGGAGCGCAGTAACTGAGATGAGTCAAATAACTTCTGTCTGATCTGACTCTGTTGCTAAAGAGACAGAAAGCACAGTTATTCATTCATGAGCCAATCCTGAGAGAAAATAATGTATCTCTTAGGGTTTTAATATACCTTGTATGTTTTCTCTATCAGTTTCTCAAGCTCCTCCATGCTGGCAGAGTGTACACTGTAGTCCTAGATGAAAAGATCTCATTAGTGTGAGGCCAGTGGCCCGGCTGACATTTACTATAACAAACAATGATTCAGCCGCTGGCTCCGGTAAAAGCATCATGCTGTCACTGACCTCCTCTTCACATATCTCTGTTTTCTTTCCTTTCTTTCCCCCAGATTCTTCTTCCTCCTCATCGTCGTCATCTCTTTGGTCTTCACTGTCGTCCTCTTCATCCTCTTCCTCCTCACTGTCCCCATCTTTCCTCTTGCATTTGTTTCTGACAGTAGGGATGACAAAGGTGAGGCTGTCCTCTCCCCGCACACTGCTGTCTCTCTTTCCTGTCTTCTTGGAGTGGATGCTTCTCAGTCTTTGAAGACAAAATGGACAGTCAGCTTGTACAGTACATGTTTATGTGAAATTCAGCATCTTCATCTTGTTCACGAACACAAAATGTACTAGTGTAAGCACAGAATCTTCCAGTAACAGCTTAATGGATACATATACTCACTTGCGAAGCTTTCTCTCCACAACCCACTTATCCTTCCTCAGGTTGGTCATGTGATCAATGTTTTTGTCGATCTCACTGCAAAGTATTAGACAATATTGAAAGACTTCACTTTTTCTTTGACCTTTTATTTTTATTATCTAGAACTAGAATTACTGCCTTGTGGTTGTATGCCTCCACACACCAGTGAAGTTGTAGTTTACATCCATGTCTGTCCAGACTCATATAATATACTGTATGTAGTGACTGATAGAGAGCTTGGTAACATGGTGCAACGACAATCACCTGAAGCTCAATATCAACAACATCAAAGAGCTTGTGGTGGACTACAATGCTTCAAATATGGATATTGCTGCAAAGAAGCTCTAAATTCTAAAACATGGATTCTTCACACACATGTTCTACTTGGAAGCACAGAGGATCTATATGATCAGCACAGTTTGTGTGAAATTTTGTCATAATTATCTTATGAATTCTTGAGTTATGACTAAAAATGTGTTTAATAGATCACAGTGACCTTGTACTTTGACAACCAAAATCTTATCAATTCATCCTTAAGTCCAAGTGAATGTTTGCGCCAAATTTGAAGAATTTCTGCCAAGGTGTTTGTGAGATATCGCATTCACAAGAACAGGACACATGTACATCCCATTCTTGCATAAGCAACATTCGTACATATGTATGCACGGACAATCCGTCCACGGCTATTGCTGGCGCGGTGGCATAAAAAAAAGAGCATGATGTGTTTGCACCACTCTGCATTGTGCAACAGATGTGTTTCCAGTACTGATGAAAAATTGATGCCCCGTAGTTTGATGCAACCTAGTGAAACTGTCCATCAGAGCACACTATTTCTTATTCCTTTTGATACTTCCGTTATTTCATTAAAATTGAAGCCTCCATGAATAAAACAAGTCAATACTTCCCACTCTCAGGCACAGAGAAACAACTTGTTTGCTTTAGGCACATAAGGAACACTTATGTCACAGTGTCTGAATTTCCACAGACTAACATTGATTTATTTAAACAGGCAATAGACAACATTTTTGCTTTAACTCATCATTATGAAGTAAATGTATATCGCACAGTGTAATGGCTAAAGAAAAATGACACTGCCTGCATTTAGATTGGTTCCCTGTAAGCCTCGCTTTCACTATGCTATTCATGCTGCCACCAGGCACGATTTTTCACAGAAACATTAAGGTTCAATGTATGGCACAAAGGAAGTGTGTCAGCCATTGTGCAACCAAAATTGGAAGAGGCATTGTTCTCCCCGGTTGCCATCCCAAGGTAACAGTGGAACAAATGTGGAAACTCTACTCTGCAAAAGAAAAAGAACCCCGCTGATGGAGAAGGCAAAGAAGGAGAGTGATAGAAACCGACGTAAAACAAGAGTGAACGGATGGGCATTCACTCAATGGAAAGCACTCCGGTGTTGTGTCGAAATCTGTTCCCCTGTTGATATGAGTTTCCCCCTTACCACCGGGACTTGAGAGGGTTCAACATTCTTTCTACTAGATCAGAAAGTAATAAGACCTGCCAACTTATTAATACAACCGGGTGTTTACTCTGCCTTTATCACAGCAGTGAGACCAGAGTTTCTGTGTTCAATTGAAATTCTTACAGTTGCTTTTGCTTTGGACAGTAGCCAGGTTGCTAGCAATACTAATGTTCCTAACGCTGTCTTTGCAACAGCAGCACCAACAGTAATACCACTTAAAATGCAAGGAGAAAAGTGGTCTTTTTCCACTTTAACACAAACATACAAAGTCTTAAAATGGCCAGGATTTATCAAAGTGGTAGTTTAGTACGTTTACTATAAATACAGCAGAACTCTCACCTGATCACAGCCTTACTGCAGCAGAGCTCATTAACCAGGAATGCTAAGATGGAGGCCTTCTGTGACGGGCTGTGGGCCTGAAATGCCTTGGTCCTGAGGCTGAGGGCCAGAGCAGCCAGCTCTGTCTGCTCACAGTGACCATTCATGTAGACCTGCAGGATCTCGGACACATTGTCTCGGTTGATCCGCACACTTGTCAGGTTGTCCCCCAAGGAGGTCTTATTCTGATAGAAATAGAGTATTTAAAAAAATGAGTTTAGTCACAGTGTTGCAAAAGCAAATGCTCAACTGTTTACCAATTAAGTTAAAAGTATAATACCTTTTTATATACTGTAACCCATGGGAGCAAAGCACAGGTGAAGAGTATCGACCAAAAGAGCGCAATGGGAGTCTGGTAAAACTGTACCTTTGAGCAATTACCTCTTAAGTAATGTAGGCAATGTTAAGTGCTTAAGTGACCCCTGGGATGTGTCTGGGACACATGGAGGATGTGCAGATTATTATGAAAGATTCTTGATGTTTTTCACTCAGTCTTGCTATCTCTTGTCGCTTGTATGCACATCTCACTCAAATATACACACAGCCTCTTAATATGAAGAGATACAGTAATGTAAAATCACATACAATCAGCACAGCATGGACAAATGGCCTTGAGAAATGAAGTAAAATTAGGGATTCAATTTTATACTTGTACTGTCAGCTCTAAACACGGATATCCTCCTATAGACTCTTCATTTGGATGCACAGAATTTGAGTACTGATAAATCCTAATGTGTGAAAAGTTGTGAGGGCAGCTGCGATTGTGCTGTTACACATGCAACCACTGTCAAAATTTCCTTATATGCAATATTCCACATTGTCATGGCTGTCAGTTCTTTCATAAATATCTTAAATAACACAAACTAGTGCTTTGTGGTTACAGAAGGAGTGAAAAGGGGCCTTGTACAGGAACCATTTGCAATTTAACAACCCTACAAATTCTAAAGGGCATTGACAGACTCTCACCTTGTGACCTGCAGGTATGCCAGGATCACTCACAGCTACAGAGAGCAGGCTCACCAGCAGGTCCTGCACCTTTCCCATATTATCACCAATGTTGAGCAGCCCCTCTTGAAGGTCACTCAGTTTGAGCATGTGTGGGTCTATGTCTAACCGCAGCACCTTCCCAAAGCTGTGTAGAAACTGCAGCACCATCAGGCAGTCAGAGAAGGTACTAGCTGGTAAGATCAGACCAGGGATCCGGGATAACTCTGGTAGTGACTGGAGGGAAATAAGATTTTTTAAATGGAATATGTTATTTATATTTATCATCTCTCAAAATGTGTAGTCTAGTCCCTGTAACACAAAAGGACTTAGCTAGACTTAGTTAGAAAATAACTGATTTTAAAATACTCATACAACACTAAATGGTTTAAGACCGAAAAGACTTTTTTAATCTGTCCCTTCATTATGAACCGTCCAGACCTCTTAGATTAGCAAGAATAGGTCTGCTTACTGTCTCCAGTAAACTAAATAGAGAGAAGCAACATTTAGTTTTTCTGCATCACATATCAGAAACAAACTCTCAGAAAATCTGAGATCAGCACCAATCATCAGTACTTTTAAATCAGGGCTTAAGATTTTCCTGTTTGCCATTGCATTTTTAAATTTGGGACCATTTATATTTTGCACTGAACTGTAATTTTTATTCTACTATTTGATTTGCCTTTTTCTATCTTACTTAAATTTTGTTTTATTTTGTCTTTTACTCCCTTTAAAATCCTATTTATGTGTGTGTTTCTTTTATATCTTCTCTTAATGCCTTTCTGTACTAAAGCACTTTGAATTGCCTTGTTGTTGTAAGCTGCCATAAAAATAAACTTGCCTTGCCAAATAAAAAGATGTAATATTGGTTGTATTACATTCCAAACAACATTATCATAATTTATTATACTTCTAAATATTTTGTCAGTGTTACCAAGAACTGTGTTAAAGTGTTCACAATCATTTTAAAGACATAGTTAGATGCATTTTCCAGTGTTTCTTACAGTACTGGTGTTTATTTGTCTAGTCTTGTTTAAGAAATGTTACAAATAAAGCAAAAATATCTGATTAGTAATACTGTCCTATGGTTGGTGTTATGGCATCAGTAGCCACATGGTGGCAGTATTGTGACCTACACCTGCTTCCTCTTTAATCAATCCCAAATGCTTTCAGGGATATTACACATCTATTTTGGTAGATCTGATAGTGAAACAATGACACCATAAATTTGTCAAAAGCATTTATAATCTTCATACATATAGTTCCTTCAGTGATTATACTGATTGAGTTTCTATGCTGGTGGAAAATCCAATCATCCCACACACATTTACACACCTCACACATAGAGACTATCCATGGTGACATACATGGACTCTCATTATCATCTGCCAGCAGCTCTGCAGTGTGTGAATACCTTATGATCTGCTAAACACATGTCTTCATTTGGCTTCTTCAGCTCCTTTGCCTTTTCCAGTTCCAGTCTTCGGAGCTCCAGTTTCCTCTCCTTGTTTAACCGTTTCTCATCCTTCTTCTCTTTCTTCAGACGCTCTTTCTCCTACAGCCAAGGCAAAGAGAAAGTGTCATTGACACCGCTGCAGACTATTGCCCCATTATGTCCCACCACTACAGACTGCAGGATTTGCACATGAAATTACTAAAGGAAAGAAAACAAAATAAAACAATGTAGCAGATCCCAGGAGTGGGAATGGCCAGAAACGGGGAGATCAGATCAGGGTTTACCCACCTCTGCCTTCTTACGCGCCTCCACAGCCTTCATGAGCATCATGTGCTGCCTGTGTCTTTCCCTCTCCTGGCAGAACACAGACACATAGTTTCTATTCCATTCAGAGTTTGTGTTGTGCAATACACAGTATGAACCCCATGACATGCACGGTAGAAGAAGAAACACAGACCACCATTTATCACAACCATCACAGAATCAAAATGTTGCACATTGCATTGCAGTTAAAGTGCGAAAACATGGAACAGTTAAACCAAACGGAACACAATGACAGACGAAAAGCTAAATTGCGGGTAGTGATAAATACACAAAGCATAAGCTCAAATTTAGAAACAGCAATTATTAATCTGAGCCTGTTGGCGAAACTGAAAAGTAAAGGGAAAGAGTTTTAGAACTATAAGCAGCAAATATTAAGTGTTACAAAAATAAGCAAAGCACTGAAGTTATAAACTACTGATGAAATAGAATTACCGCCTCTTGGTTGTATGCCTCCGCGCACCAGTGAAGTTGCAGTTTACATCCATGTCTCTCCAGACTCATAATACTGTATATGTAGTGACTGATAGAGAGCTTGGTCATATGGTGCAATGACAATCACCTAAAGCTCAATATCAACAAAATCAAAGAGCTTGTGGTGGATTCTTCACACGTATGTCTAACCTGGCAGCACAGGAGATATATACAATCAGCACAGTTTGTGTAAAATTTTGTCATAATTAGCACATTAATTCTTGAGTTATGACTAAAAATTTGTTTAATAGGTCACAGTGACCTTTGACCGCTGACCACCAAAATCTACTCAGTTCATCCTTGAGTCCAAGTGAATGTTTGTGGCAAATTTAAAGTCAAAGCATTCCTGAGATATCGTGTTGATAAGGCTAGGATGGACGTGAGATCACACTGACCTTGAACTTTGACCTCTGACCACCAAAAGTGAATGTTTGTGCCAAATTTAAATAATTTCCGTCAAGGTGTTCCTGAGATACCGTGTTCACAACAATGGGACGGATGGATGGACAACTCAAAACATGCCTATGGCCATTGCTATCACCGGTGCAGAGGCATAAAAATGACGTATGAAACTATCAGTTTAAATTTAAATGGTGATGGTAATTTTGAATTTGCTTTATTTTCTGTGAAGATTTAACTCTGGATCCATCTATGCCATCTTTGCCTCACTTACATCTAATATATATTTAGTGAGAATAATGACGAAAAATGAACAATCTCAAATGAGGAAATAAAGGAGACTTTTGTTTCCATTGACTCAGTGCTGTAAACCACTGGCAGGAACACAAACTGTATATTGACTTTTCTCAGGTGATAGAATGGATTAGGACGTTGGCTCACATGCTGCAGAGTAAAAGGATTTTGAGAACCTAAATTTAATCAATCATCAGAGTGCTTTGCATCCTGTCATATTTTATGTGGAGCTAAGGCATTTTTGACTGCATCAGGCAGATAATGGATGTGTTTTCTCTGAGAGACAAATAACGCACAAGTATGCAGTGCACTGTTCTGGAAAGGCCATGCAGAAAGATGTAGTATGACTGCAGCCAACACTACACGCATTGCTATGATGGCAACCATTTATCACAGCATGTTCACAATGTGTACAGAAACAAACATACCCATACCATATCTAGTCTATGTCTCTCCAACTCCTGGTAGAAATGGTCGGCAAAGTATTAAGAAATAGAAAATCACACATGAAAATCAATGCAAGAAAAATCCAACCAATGGTGAGTTGAAATAAAAATACACCAAGAATCCCAAAGCATAATTAGACGGGATAAATTGTACAAAATAATGATCATGATCATTAGTTAGAGACCATCATCAAGACATTCAGTTTAAGCACAGCATAAAAATGGCTTTTATATGTGAAATACCTACCTGGTGCTTCAGTATGACAGCTTGCAGTCTTCGCATCTCCTTCTCCTTCAAGAAAAAATATGAACTCAATTAGAAACCAAAGCATATACAGTACACACACATACACACAAATGTCTGGCCTTTTCATATTGGACATCATGCTAGAGTTCCAGGACCTCTTGACTTCACTAGTTGAGCTAATGTAAAAACGTTTTATACAGACGTGATGTTGACTGTGAAAAGGTGGTGATCTAACCTCTCTTTATCACAGAGAAACAGGGGCACAAGAATTAGAGTCAGGGGCATGGGGGGGCATTTGAAGAAGTCAGCAGGCAGACTTTAAGCAGTTTGACACTAGAAGCAACCTCCTGTATTCATAGTAAACCTTTAAAACTACCACTGAAATAAATCCTGGAAAAAGACAACTTTTACTCACCTTGTTTCGCTTTTCAGCCTCCATTATTTTGGCATTGGCTGCTTCTTCCTTCTTCTTTCTTCTTGCCTGTACATTCAAAACAAGTGTGAAGGTCATACAACAGAGACAATTGACAGACTCATTTTTTTTTTTAAAAACACGCAGTACATCACACCACAGGAAAAGAGTTGGATGAGTGAATGCAAATTCTAATTAATGAAAATTAGCCAATTAATTTAAATAATCAAATGAAAATAATGAAGGCCTAGGAAAAGTATCTTAAATGTAAATATATTTGGTTTGTGAAAGAAATCGGAATTAAGTGTTATACTTAATATTATGTTCAAGTTGATATATAAGTTAATGTTACGACAAATCTAACATGCTGAAATCTTGAGCAATGATATGATTATTTCTTTCCATTAACAGAGAGACAAATTGACTGCAGTTATTATGAAACACCAGCAGGCAGTGAGAATAAATTAAGCAAAATTTCTCTGAGTAATTATAGCCCCAACAAAATCCTGTTAAGAGCCGCTAGCCAAGCGTGTCAACTGAAATTTGATTTATAAAAACTAAAATAATTCACAGCTTCTATTAGTGAGGGAATGCAAAATATTAATAAGTATTTCACCTAGCCTTGCTAAACTCTGGGCCACCTCTTACTTAATGAAATAGTATTTTGTATTAAGCTCCATCGTGGTCTGAGGAGATTTTCATATTCAATGGTACTTTAGCCAAAAAACCAATTAAGCATTAGTCACATGTACTCACTAGATTTGACGACAAGTGGGACCACATAATTTAGGGATAGCCTTTGGTTGGGTTTTTAAAAAAAATCCTATCAACAGCAGAAAGGAAGTGTTTTAGAATATTTCTGCAAAAACTTTCAGGACGAACCTCGAGAATTTGCTGTGCACGGAGTTCTTTCTCCACACGAATTTGCTGAATACGCTTGATCTTCTCCTGGTAAAAGGATGAGGGCAAGATCACATGAATTAACTGTTAAGTCATGCATGTTACAGAGTGCTGGTGGGAGGGGAGGGGGGTGACGTACAGTGGGCCTATGCAGATGAGGAAGGTGCACCATTTTGAAGGATAGCAACTTCCTTGAAGAATGTCAAAAGCAACTGTGCTTAAACCTTTTCACCTTGGAGGACACGGACTCTGAATATGAACAAAGCAGCTGCAGACAGTTATGAAGCTTTGCACGGAAAATTAAACACGCAGGAAAATCCTTACTTGTTGTTTAAGAATCTTCATCTGCTCCCTCTTTTTCCGCCTCTCCTCTGCAGCCATTATTGCTGGAAGACACAATCAAATTAGACTTGAACACAACGTTAAGATGCGCGGTTAAAGAAGAGTCAGACTAGACGGCAGCTGTTTACCTTGTTGCTTCTTTGCCTCCTTGGCTGCTTGCGCCATGGCCTGCTTCTCGAGTTTTCTCATTATTTTGATCTGAGCTGCCTGTCGAGCTATTTCTGCAACATGATGAAATACTTTACTTAAATTATAGATCATTTTGAATTAAAAACCCGCAGATACTCTTACATTCCCCCTAATTGCTCTAAATAACCTCCAGAGAAAAAGGTTTTTTCCCCAATGAACTACTGTTTCTATGAACAATAATGGAAAATGGCCTATTGAGAAATAAATATTTCTGCCTCTGTTCAGTTGGCTTTTACCATGTGTGATTCTACAAAGAACATCGCACAGCTTGATTTTAAGGAAATGACACAAAAACAATCATTGATAATATCTTAGATAGTTGAAAGTGGGTGTGCTGCTATCAAATATCTTTGAAGCTGAGCATATGATTTAGCTGCAGTTGGTTAATTAACCTTCCAAAAGAGATGAATACAGCACACCACTATGTGACAATAACTTCTACTTAACGGCAGATTTTCTCTTGAACAGGTGCTGCTGACCTTGAGCCTCCAGTTTGCGTAGCAGCTTGGCATCACTGACATCTTGGAAGTTATTTTCACCAACATTAAGAGGATGAGACTTCCACTGTCTGGCCCCAGCGCCATCACCTATCACCATTGCCTGGTGCTCAGACTTAGTGCAACGGCTGCGCCTCCCATCCATCGCTATGATACTGGGAGCGATCTCCTCCTCTGCCAGCAAGACCCACTGTAAACCCTGGGTTATTAGAAGAGGAAGAAAGATTAAAACCAGCAAATCAAACACAACATGGCTATACTCATTATCTAATCATTGCTTTAATTAGTAGATTTTCATATTGGAGTAACTAACTTGTAGCTATAGCATTAGAGGCTGTAATACACAACATGCCTCGGAATGCATTTTTTTGGTACTTTTCCTGCATTTACAGCAGCATTTTTATGCCTAAAATGTATTTTTAAATAACATTTTCATTCAATTTAAAGGACTTTTGACGGGAATTTTAATTAATGTGCTTTGGTCTGAATGTGGCTGTTTCATTCGGTGTTTTCATAACAGATGTGAGCATATTAATTTCTATCACTGCAATTTCATCAATTACACATCGCAGCTTAAAGTTGGGTGTAGATCACGTGATTACATTCTAATAAATATGACATTTTAATATACATTATTTTACTTTTCCATCTACATATGATTAAATGCCACACTAATGGAGAACTAGAAACACACACAGAAAAAAACCCCAAGTAGAAACATTTACCTCTGGTCCTTCTCTGGCTTCATAGAAGTCACCGACTTTAATTTTTGTACTGAAGCTGAAGTTATCCCGTGAGATTTCAGTTATTCCATTTCGAAGTAAGTACTGCAGACAAAAGAATAATGCATATTAATTAAAGCATAGTTAAGAACTTTCAGCCATATGAACTGGTCAATTACCACACATGACATAATTTCCCATCAGCAATAACCTAATATGCTACACTGATGCAGTGAGCATGTGTACTCGTTTACAGCTACACATTGTAGATTTACCTTCATCACATCAGGATACTGACGCAGCTTCTTCCCACATGGAGCAAAGTAAGTTACCTCCCCTTGTAGACGACCTGCCACAGTCCTGATTCGGGTTTCTCTCTGCCACCTGAGCAAGAACAAAATTGCAAAAATATAACATACAAGGTGCAGAATTAATACACAAGCACTATCATACTCACTGTACAGCTGCATTCATTCAGCATTAATATATATTTTATAAGCTTAATATTTCTCTCATAAAAGTTCCTTCCTGCAATATTGTGTAGTCTGTGGCCTTGTCGTCTCTGACTCTTTCAGAAATCACACACTTAAATGGCCATGTGCCAAGTGGGGCAACCCCTCAGTTCCCATGAGCTCCACTGGAGAGCAGCCATGGCTTACAGACAAGACAAGTAGGGTACTCAACCAGACAGAGCAGGGGGCTGATATACAGGCTTGTGGATGGTTTCCTGTGAACCTACTGATGAAAAACATTCCAAGAAGATAAAAGGAACTCTGATCCAAGGCTGCAGAATTTGTGGGCAGGAAGCTGCAAATGTTGCATGTCTGTGTTGCAGACTGGATGCAATTAACCTCTTGATGCTGAGCTGCTGTGCCTCAATTTATTTCCTGCCAACTAACCTACTGCTTAAGGCAACAAGGATGTTTTTTGTGGTCTACACCTACTTAGTGCTTGATGAATATGCCACTGTCCTCAAATCTATAACTCTATCATTGTAAACAGGATTAAAAATATGAGAAAAATTGTCTGAGCACAATTCTTGCCCAATTTCATATTCACACAGTCACCACATGTGGATCTGCCCCAAAAGACATCAGATAAATATTAATAACAATAATTGTTGAGAGAAAGAACGGTTTCTTTTTAGTTTTTCTTAATAGGGTGAGTGTGTCAACACTGAAAGCTTTCTAAGACACAATTTATTGTGTGTTGTATTTGGCAAACTCAGAGATATAATAATATTTGCTGTGGGTAATGACTTTTTAGGAATAGTCAGTCTTAGGGTGAACTGACATTTTACCCTTTTACACACCAACTGCATAAACACAAACAGTGCAGGAAGTGTAAGAACAAGAACAAACGGAACATGTTCAGAACATCAAAATTTTAAAAGCGTTTCTTTTAAAGTGGAGCGCATGCAGAATATCTCACCCAAACTCAAGAGGCAACCGCAGAACTCTCTCATCTGTTACTCTCCTCCTCTTCCCTGATCCTAGAAAACAGGAGAAATAACTTAAGCGCTTTTCTTACCCCCAGGGGAACCTGAGCAAATCCACAGACCTGCCATGTTTACAGATGTATCCACTGCACAAAACAATTAGGGAGGCATATTATTGAAAATACCAACAAAAGGAGACCCTGTCAGACATATCAATTCACTGTGGATAGTTGCTTTACTTCACATGACTTCACTTTAACGACCATGCAACCAGGGTCAGTGGAATTAGTTTTTTGTTACAACATAGTAGATTAGCTCACATCAGGGTCAGCAATACCCAACATGCATGGACATCGACATATTAGACAAACAATATTAAGACCTTTTGACACATAAGACAAGAACAAAACACAGGAACAGAAGTTTTACGGCAGTAAGCCTCACCACTGCCATGACAGTTCAGAGGCTGTAGTATTTGTAGTGTAAAAAACACAGTTGAATTTCTTAATTTATAAAAGTACCTGTTGTTGCAAATGTGAAAGATGGCGATAGAGTGCTGCGGTTACTCGGTGCCCCTGAGCTGGTCACTGTGGGGGCAGTGAGTAGGCTACCAGGTAAACTTGGAGGCTTGATGATCGGCAGGTTAAGCAGGGAGCATTTGGCGGAGATTTTCGAGGAGGACTTGTGAATAGATGAGGACGCCTTAGTAAGTTTCAGAGGAGTCTTCTCTGCATCGCTATCCACTTCTATCTCACCACGCTCCTTGGCATCATCCTCAGAGCCATCAGAGTCGCTCTCCGGATTGCTCTCCGACTCTGCAGGGGATTCCAGTGTGACGGAGGGAAACAGAGAGAGAGCAAAATGATATTCTAATTAGCATTCTCAACCAGAAAATACGGAGCAATGCTAATTTTTAGAAGAGGCCTCATCTAATGACTTTTATCCGGAATAACGTATTATCAATGACATTTCTTTTTGTCGAATTAAATAAAGGCCTCTTTAATCTAACCCGTCAGGCTGCTGCCAGAATCTTCATCCTCCAGATCATCATTGTCTTCGTCATCGTGGTCGTCTCCGAAAGAGTCGTCCGAGTCCTTGCTGCTGTGGATATCAGACTCACTGCTTCTGACCAAGGCTACAGGTGGACAGGCTGAGTTGGCTTTAGAGAGGCTCTTTCCTGTGCCCAGAGACTTGGGAGTCTTTCTTGATGTGTGAGCAACACCTGATGAAGTTGCAGATTTAAGCAGGGAACCAAAGCTGCCCGACATCTCCTTGGTGCATGTCTTTAAGTTGATGGGCATGGGATAGGGAGGGCTGGTGGCTGCCGGTAGTGGATTGCTACTGGGGGTGCTGCTCTGGCAGCGGGGTTTAGTGATGAGAGCCAAGGGGGCATCCTGAACTGTGGCGGGGATCACTCCATTAGGGTGGTGGATCAGAAACAGATTGGTGTCATTGCTGTGTGGGAGAGACAGTAAAAGACTGATTAACATATCTGCCAAATGTTTATACCATGACAATGATAAGGATGCTGAATTTTTGTGACTTTTTTACCAGTTCTGGCTTTTAGGTGGTATAGAGAAAGCTTGCTTCACAGATTCCCTGGAATGGATGGGCTTCAAGTATAAAAATGAAATGAAAAGAGAAACAGACAAAAAAGGAAGTAATTACACAAACTGTCACTCATATTACATTGCTGTGGGCTGTGAATGAAGGAATTTAAGGTGTAATAAGAGACGGAAACAATGAAGAGCAGACTCAAGCCTGTCAACAACAGTGAAGAAAAAAAGGTGGCAGTGGAAAATATTTTCAAATTGTTTGGCTTACTGCCATCATTCGACTTTAGCTGTCATCTTGTATTTGTTGCTATTGTCACGTTCTGGCAATCAAAAGCCCGTATTTAATGTACCACCATCATATAAATTAAAGCCTTCTTGTTATAGACTGCTACATTTTCCCTCCTATTCAAAATACCCACAATAACAGAGTCCTTTAAAAGAGGCTGATTTCTCTCTCTTGATAACAAACATCCCAAAGCATAACAGAGCTAATTGCTTGTCAATTTTTTGAAGTATTCCTAGTAGAGCTAAAGGCATTGTCACTTCTAGTGATGTGCGGTCAGACTCACATGCAGCATAATAAAAGCCCTGATAATAGTTTACAAGCAATCATTTTCTGTTGCCCACTTGGAACTCACAGATTGTTATTTATTTCATGACAGAATCAAGGATGGACAATGAATCAAAACAAAGAGCTCCTTTTAATACAAAAGAGGATGAGAAATATGTTTCTGCATGATTACAGTCATTTGTTTTTTGTACCTCAGGAATTCAGCTTCAATGCAGCATTGTGAAAAAAACAAATATATCTCACCTGTTTCAATTTAAAACTGTTCAGGTGTAATGATCTTCCACCTGGAAGGCTTGTTCTAGTCTCCTTCATACCATCAACAATCTCCGTGTGCTTCGGAGCGGGCATCAAGACTTTGGGTTTATGTCGGGGCTTGTGTGAGGCTAACAGCGTTGGTGGTTTGGTTAAAGAAGAGAGGGAGAAACGCTTGGGTGAGGAACACAGAGATAGGGGCTTCGAAGGGCAGCAGAGTGCAAGAGGTTTGGGAGAGGAGCAGACAGCACTATGCTTTGGTGAGGATGAATGAGTGAGGTGCTTCGGTGAGTTGGAGAAGATGGGTTTGGGTGAGGACCTGGAGGGCAAAGGGGAGGCCTCCCTGTGAGACTGCACTACTGCTAGAGGATTGTTGCTGGCAGCAAACCCCGTGGCATGGATGACACTGATATGCTGCTGGCCTTCCTCCTCTGCAGTCCTGGAGCTCTGGAGGAACAGCGCTGTGGACTGTGGCGCGCCAGCAGGATGGGAAGAGCACTGGAGGCGGTAAGAGGAAGTCAAAGGAACAATGTCACAGTGACTGTCTTGAATTGCATTTCCATCAGCCGAGGAAGGTCTCTTATTTTTACTCTCAGAAGTGTTCTGTGTCAGCCGCTGAGTAGGAGGATGAGGAAAACGGGGAGAAGACAGCATGTCATGTCAGCTCTGAGAGTCTCACAGTGGCAGCTCTGTCAGCTAGCACACACATCTAGTTTGCCACCCACCACCATGACTGCCTTTGACAATCCAACTAACATTTACTGAACAGAGAGAAGTTTTACACTTTCACCTTTTAATACAAAACCTTACAACAAACTTATTTAATGAGTTTTATACTGTCCTAGCAATATGCTTCCATGCATTTTTCTAAAAAGAAACTTAAAAAAAGAAAATATTTGTCTTTGTCAAGCTTTTTTATTTGGTCCACTAAGAACTGCTGCTGAACATTAAACACCAAAAGTTTGAGTTAGAGACACTTACCTCGACTTTCCTCTTCTCTCGGCTGTCTTTTTCTGAATCAGAGTCTTCACTGTCATTGCTCTGATCAGCCTCATCTTCATCATTGTCGTCATCCTCCTCCGTGTCATCAGGATCACTGCTGCTGTCCTCACCAACACTGGAGCTATCTGACAATGATCCCGATTGGCTGCCGCTCATGCTGGAGGTCTCTAGTTGTCTTTTGTTGGGTTTCTAAAAAAAACAATAAAAGTCCACATTCTTTAATCAAGTACAAATGGGAGAAAGAGTGCCGGGGACAAAAGAATGGTGAGGTGAATTTTCCTTGCACTGTGCTCAAGTGCTTAAGCAAATGTAGTATTAACCTTTTCTTTTGTTTTCTGAATGGTCCTCTGGTGCTGTTGACGCACGTCCTGGCTACTCTTTTCACTTTGGCTACTGTTGGCGTTAGTTTTCTCCATTGTTCCCTTTGTTGGAAATGAACTGGTCTTCACAGCAGAGTTCCCAGTAGGAGAAGAAGCGCTCCTACCATTCACTGTTCCAGTTACGCCTACAGAAACTGGCATTGTGCATTTCTTTAGGTGGATACTCATGAGAAAAAAACAGTCAAACGCATTAGGAGGACAATAATGTTAACATGTGTATTTCAATGCTCTGTGTGGGGCCTCTTTAAACTACTACAACATGCATGACCTTATGCAGGAGCTTTTTACCTGAGGACTGCAAATAAGTGGGATCGTAGCTTTTGAAGGTTGATGCAAATACAGGATGTAGACCGATAAGTGGAGGGAAGAAGGCTGTTGCTCCTCTAGTATGTGCCTCAGATTGCCGCCACCAGTCTGGAGTGGGGGAGTGAGATACTGTTCAGTCAGGCACAAATAGCCACTTACTGTCTAGATATGCAGAGAATGCAATCAGCCAACATGTTAGAAGAATCTGTTTTTTTCCCCCAACCTTCTAACAGCGCTGATCACTCAGTTCAAAATTTTGCATCGATTACAAATCCATTCAACTGGCAGACATTTCATCCCTTTATATTGCACTGTTGAAAATTAAAGCAGGGGTTGCAAGATTTACCGCATCTACTTGACACGTTACAGCTGCAACAGTTCCCCAAAGCAGAATTCTTCTGAAACAGCATCTGCTTTCTAAAACATCAGATTACTTTGTGATGAGTGTAGTGATGTCACTCAGGTACAATCGGAATTCAATCAGATACCAATGATAATTTGTTTTATTATTATCTATTTTTATTGTTTACATGAACATATGTCAAAATATTTTTTTGTGAGAAGAAATAATGAAAATAACTTCCATTTCTAATGCAGTGAAGTTTCACATTTTACCTCCCAATTAGAACAAAGGATGGCAACATAAGGTAAACAGTACACTTTTCTGTACTACAATATGCATATATATATGTATAAATATACTGTATAATCCTGAAAGACCCCAAAATAATCCATGACAGACTAACAGTAAATTCTCCTCCTCTCCTCCACTGATAAACAAAATAAAACATTGGACCTACCTGAAAATGTCCCAAACTGGGAGTGAGCAGCCAACGCAGACAAACCAAGACTTCCTAGGCCTCCACCCTCAGAGTGGCTTGAACTCGATGTGTACAGCCCAAAATCTGGATGGCTGACTGAAGGGAAACCATTGGAGCTGCCAGACATATTCAAACGTTCATCTCCCATTATCTGGAGCAAATGTCCTGGAGAACAAAAAACAAAACAAAAAACAGTTGGAAGAATGCTTAAAATATAATCTATTGATCTATTATTATCTAGTCTATCTCGATATTCTATTTACATTTACAGTACATGTACAGTGCACAACAATGCATTTAACATATCATGGTTTAATAATTAATGTCTACGCACTCATCAACTGTATGTAATACTGTGATGACATTAAGGACCACTTGGGGCAATATTTAATGCTTTAAACAAAGCTGTGGATTCTGTTCAAAACTGCTTCAGCAAATAAGAGGCACAGCCAAGCCGTTTGGTCAGTCTGACAATCAATTCATAGTGATAACCGTAAATGATTCTGGGTCTGGCACACCCACACGTATTTAGAAAATTATAATAAACCAAACAATGGGTGGACTACCACTGTTTGATGTATAGAATAATGAAATAAATGAGAGCAAAACAAGTTAATGAAAGAGAGAAAGCAGAGAGAAGAGGACACTTGCTGAAAGTACTCTGAAATAAAGACTGTGCTACTGATGTCAAACTAACCTTTTACAACAGCTAAGGGCAATATATCCAGTGTTTGTTATCAGCACTACATCATCTATCAAAGAAACCTGTTTAGACCTATTAACTAGATCTAATACCTCATTTCTATTAGAACCCAGAGCTGCAAGAACAATAAAGCCAAAGCACAGTCGATTAGTTCTGTGTAAATCAAAGTTAATTAGGCTAAACTGTGTCTGCTTCCATGTTGCCCTACTGTAGTGACAAGACATTATCAGCTGTACATCTAGTAAGATAACTTTGGCTACGATTCGTTGAGCAATTTACTGAAAAATTATTAACACCATCTGGCTATAAGCTTTACATTTATTTTCCTGCAACTGTTTATATGTCAAACCATAACCCCCAACTGTAATCCTTACAAACTTCAGTGAAAAAAATTAGACAAATTGGACACAAGTCACAAATAATGCAAGTCTGAGTGATGTGAAAGTGGAGCTAGAAACCCTAAAATCGCACCGACTTCTATTCTTTAAGAGTCTGTAAGCTTTTAGCCTTGCCTTGTATAATCTACCTGTGATCCTGCTGTACTAGAACTCTGACATCTCTCACCAACTTCTTTAAAATAACCAGATCATGCCTTTTCAGATACTAATATGGAATCACTTTTTCTTACCATGTTAAATTCACTAGGAGGTGCTGCATCAATTTTTTCCTTAGATAACCTCACTTGACACAAATCCAAACCTTAAGAATATGAAAGCTTGAGTGTGTTTCTATTCAAAGGGGTGTTACCATCACTGGTTGTGTAATATCTTTCTTCTGTTTCCCACAGGAGATAAGTAATCTCTTAAAAGAACTCAATTTACTTGATAGTCTTAACAGTGATGTGACTACAGATGTGGCAATGTGCTTTCAGCATTTAGTGTTAAGTCCAAAATAAAATATCTAGGAAATTCTATGCACGTCTGGTGTGGGGGTCTGAAAATGAATAATTTATGAGAATGTCTCTAATGTGCTCTTCATTATGATAGAACTAGAAAGAAAAACATTACTTTTGGGGGCATCTTATCATGAAGGGAAAAAATTTAAAAAAATAAAAATCACAAAACACGGTATGTAAATTTGCACATTACTTTGTGGTCAGGGGAAATCTGACAGCTTATGCATCACCGCTGCACAGTACATAATGGCTTTGACCACAATTAGTATTCAGAGAAAACAAGAGGATGTCGGCAACTGCATGCACACTGTGAGGCTGACAGATGTGTCAAATCACACAGGATAAACCGGAGCTAAAGGTTGTCAAAACACATCCACAAGGCCGTGCAAAGGTTTTTAATTGTTAGCATTCATTAATTCAACAGCTTTTTCATTGCCATCAAAATGATCTGAAACATGTTAAGACCGTGAGGTGGTGTCTGAAGCCCCCTTATTGTTGCACAATTTTAATTCATTGTTTTCCACCAAACAGATTTGCCTTTTCTTACTTTTCTACTCTTTGTCTGGAAGTGTAGTTATACAGCACAGACTGAAACTGTCTGAAAAAGAAGTCACAATGGTGCATCCATTTACATTCATTAATAGCTTGTGTATTTAAGACTGTTGAGGGTGACTACTAATGCTGCAGCACTGCACACTCAAACCTTAACCTACCTACAATAACTTCACAAACCTATCCAACATTTTGGGAGAATGGTAAAATAAATTTACTTGAAACTAATAACAAATCAAGACAATTAATTCTCTGTCATATTGGGCTTGTGCCTCGACTTTGTGCATTTCTTATGAGCATGTGTGTGTACACGTACCACAGGTGGTGAGAGGGGAGCTGCCTGCAGGGCTAGGGGCTGGGCTGCTGCACTTGGTTGAGGGTGTCTGGGGTGGAGCAGGGGAGGAGCTGGCTGAAGAGGAGGCCATGTGAAGGGAGGAAGGGGCAAGCCGCTCTCCGAACTCCATATCTGTCAAACACAATCCAGTTCACACTTAGAGATGCGAGAGAACAAAAGAAGGGGAGGAAAAAAAAACCCACTCACACAACCTATGCCACACACTCCACTTAGAATTAGTTTCTCTCTGACACACATCTGAATTACCGTCACAACACTGAAGTCTCTGAGATGACTTTTGTGAAAGCAACATGTTGTCGACTATTAGGTTCACAACAAAAAAGGCTGGCCAATAATTTAATAATATTGTTTATTGACTTGAGTGGCACTGTATTGTGATGGTATGATTAGTGCTGAAATGATCTTTGAGCTAATTAAACAAATTAATAAGTTTAAGTTAATTATCAAACAAAAAATACCAAACATTTGCCACTTTAACCCCATTAAATGTTACAATTTGTAATTAAACATTGATAATTAATTTTGGAGGTTTTATTAACACATTAAAAGAATTTTGTCCAATATAAATCATATCAGCATCAACGTGATCATGTTATATATTATTTTGCATTCTTACTTAAAGGTGTAATGTGTAACATAGTTGATTGTTGAGTCTCATTCCCAGGTCATCAAATACTGATGCTTTAGGTCGGTGGACGGCCCGACCTACCAACCCAAAGCGTCAGCATTGGACAAAGGAATAAGACTCAACATCTTACAAAGTGCTTCTTTAATTATCACAAATATGTGGTATAGGGTGATAGTATAGAGAACTAAATGCACACACACAGACAGTAGATATACTGTTTAGCACACAAGGTGCTGATGACAACCCAATCATATCAAAGGCCTTCACAGCCCTTTAATGTAAAACTTCTGCCACATGAAATGTAATTTTCTAATGAAGAAGTAACCCTTAATAAGGAATGTAACCTTCAGCCTCTTAGGAACTCATTTTCATTTATCCTTCCACAATCTTTAAATCAAGTCCATGCAGATGAATAAACAGATGCTAATCATACTCTCCACTATTTTCTCTGATGACGTTCAGACCACTATGGTTCTGTCCATCATCCACATCATGCTGCAGAGAATCTAGCACTACTGTACTCTTTTCATCAGCGCCACAATCCCTGTATTTTCTGTTATTTATACCACTTCACATGCCACTGATCACAAAAGCCCGCATCTGAAATCCTCTTTAGCTTCAACACACGCTTCCAGATCCCGTCTTACAGCCTGCCATTGTTATAGTATTGTGCATTACATCAAAAAGTCCGAGATCTCCCTGGTGATTCTCCCCTGCACAGGAAAACAGGAGCAGCTGATTAATTTGAGGAGACAAAGCTACCCTCTGAATATCAAGTATCATCCCTCACCAGGAACAACACTGATGAGACGTAAATGACATGAAAGCTGTGGCCATGCTTCACTGGAAAGGCTACTGTTTTCCTGCAGTCGCGCGGGTGGGAGTTTGTGCAGAACAAAGAAAAAAGGTGCTTTCATATTTATAATCCAACAAAAAAGGAAAGAAAAAAAATTGTACAATTTTAACCTTGCCTCATCACACTTCATCTTTCATTCTAAGATGTCCAGTATGCTAAAAACCTTAACTGTATATCAATTATGAATCTGCATAATTGACAGCAAATATTAAACAGGGTGCCAAAGATTTCGCTCAAGATTAAAGGTAAAATGTGTCACTAATAATTTCTGCACCCTCTACATTTTAGTGTTAATTTACTTCAATTCCCACCAATATGCTGCAGATATGATCACTTACTGGGTAATTCTTTCTTACTGCATAATTAAACTGGCATTTTTAGATCAATATAAGACCCATGAAATAGTGTCTAAGGTAGCCTTTAAGGATGTTAACAACTGATTTACACTAGACTTTATTTGTTAACAAATAAATATATAAAAAGCCATGCTGCTCTGGAGAGAAACAGTGTTTCACAGCATGTACGTACAAAGCCCATCCTGGATTCATTATTAGAATTGAAAATGGTTTCAACAAGCAAGCTTGAATTTATAGCTAGTAAACATAAAACCACGTACAGCATTATGGTGTTGTATAACCTACATATATATTTTAAATTACAATTTTACATCACATCACTCTTCCAATCTTCACCCAATCACAATATTAAATATGATTAATACTGTAATTTTTTTGTGGTTATTATTTCAGCCTTTAAAAATCAGTCAACCTCTAGTTAAGTACACTGAGCATGCTCTCATGAGAGGAGCTGTGCAGAGTGATTACAAAGGAAAACATGCATTTCTACACAATCAATACTCTGCATTAAGGGCTGGTTTACCATTCATCTCAGGTTTGCTCTCGGCACCAAGGGCCCTTCTTTTATGACAGTCTGCAGACAAAAGAAACCATGTGCTTAAGGAGTCGATGGAGCAAAGTGGTCAACAACCCTGACCATTAAATGTTGGCTGGCAGATGGCAGAGCAGTGCATGTTACACTGGAATGCACTGTGATACAACAGGAGTCCACTAAATGTGATCTAAAGGCTGCCCTAATGTTACTAATCACCTTCAAACACCAGCTATTCCCTAAATGTTTCAGCCATAGTCTTTTATGCATCAGTGTAATCGCATCCTTGACCTCTTCTGCAAGAACAGCGAGCCCAGCAAAGAGATCCAAATGTGCTCATACTGCTGGAAAAACTATTTTTGCTCTTGAGAATTGCCAGAAAAACACAAAGCGCAGGCATTGTGTCATCTTTTTTCCCTGCAGGGCATACATCTTTCAGGGAGACCATCACACCAAAAAATGATTTTTGTCTTTGTATCGACTGCTTCAAACAAGAATAGAATGCTTCCATGAATACAGTGAAGTGGTTGGTAGTTAAGGAGGCAAATGGACTCTGATGAACGATGTGAAGCCTCAGTATGACAAATGTTCCAAGAAATGCATTTGTCCTTCACAGCAGTGTTAGCACAGTTTGCAGTTTGCAAGAGGATCATTTTCATGAGGAGTGGTCTGGGGGTGGGATGTGGTGCCTGGAAAAAGGAGTCCCACATGTTCTTCAGAGACTGACATCCATCATGAAAACATTCTTAGAGCTCCTGCCTACTGCTGCTCCATCAGCAGCAAGCATTAGCCATAAATTGTGTAGCTCAGCCTGCAGTTTTTTTTAATTAGACACATACAGAGAAGAAGGAAGAGAGTGTGGTAGACAGAGCGAAAAGGACAAGTAATTTCATGCAATCAGCTGCTATTAATCTGTTGTTGTTGTTGTTGGCTTAGAAAATGCATATGGTAAAGGACGAATGGCATCCTCTGGATGACATTGTTAATGCATTGCTAAAGCAGTATATTTTCAAATAGAATGCCACACTTAATATAAATGAACCTTTAACTGTAAAAATTAGAGCTATGTAATACCTGTTCATGGATTAATATGCAGCTAGTTCCTAGTATTTGCAGTCTTATCTACAGGGAGGAGGTGGAAAGGCAAGCAAATACTTGCTAAAGATAATCACATGTACACCATATTAGTATCATTACACAACTTCCCACTACACCCTTCTTGTTTACTCCTGCATCATTTGCTCACTATCATTTGCTGCATGCATCATTATAATGAGTATTTGTTTCTGATAGGAAAAATAAATTGCTCACTGGGGAATAAAATGGTGACGCTAAATTTGAGACTGTGAAAATTTTAGAACCCCAAAACGGTTCTAATGTTTAAAAATCAGGGGTACTACTAATAAAACAAAATGTTTGTGCCTTTTGGTGGGAACATTGTTCACAATCAGAACCTGACTTTGAAATACAACAAGAGCGAGCAAAATGTTTACAGGTAACAGTTCCCTTGGGCAGTTAAGTTAATCACTGTTAGAAATGTAGCATTCTCAGTTTAATACTATTATTTGGTTGTGAATGGGTTGTGCATTTGCATGTAAAGGGGACAAAAACAGCTTGAATAGAAATCTGGTGCCATTATCTGAAAAGAAGCATAGCTACAAATTGAACATGATTGGATGCTGGTGCAAGGGTTATCTCTCATTCTGCACTGCTAAGTTTACCACATAGCAGAGTAGAGTGCCACTGTTATAGATTCAACTGTAAAAGAAGACAAAGACATCCTTGTGACATTATGATTATTGCTTATTGTGCTTTAGACAAACAGCTGTGGACAAACAGCAAACCATTTGGCGGATTATGCTGCAGAACTATTTATTGCATAAAACCACCTGTAGTATATTATCCTTCAAGTGTCTGTTAGTTGTCTGTACGTGGATGGTATGATTTTGGCTATATATCATACCAGAGACAGTGAGGATAAAAAGTAAAAGGTTTGGTCAATCTTTCAGACTTGACATCACAATGTGAATAACATCCTCATGCTTTAGATGATTAAAGATACAGCCTTTATGTACAAGAAAACACAAGACCTAACAGGGCTTGTAACCCATTTCTCCCCACCGTCAATGTCTAAGATGAAATAAGGGGCAGGATCAAGGTAAACATTGCTATCGTGGCTTTATTTCATTCCCTCTCTCTAGCTCTCTAAAGAGTATAACATAAATCACATGGCAACCATAATGGGGAAGTGGGACTACAGTGTGCTAAATGAAGCAATAAAACAGATCCCGAGTGTCCCTTTCAAAGCATTAGTCACACAGTGTCCATATGTCTACTGCTTTATTGAAGCAGACGATGCTGGTTACATTCAAACAAACATCTGTGCACATGCAGAATGTCCTAAATGAAGGTCAGCGATATAGACAAAGTGAGATAATCGGGAATTTAAATCTCATAATTTGGCACTGCACTCTTACAGCTAAATAATGTCAGGCTGCCAAACTCAGAACACAATTTTCAATAGCTGGACTCTTGCATCAGCCTTCTAATGGTGACACATGAGGACTGACATATCATCTGCAACAGTCACTTTGATATGGAGAACCATGGGGCTTACTACTCCCATAACAAATTCTTGGAGCACAAAGAAACAAGAAGGGCCTTCAACACCCTAGGCAGGAAGGAGCCAGAATGATTAAGACAACAGGGATTAACAATGATTCGCTGATAGAAGCATTTTTAGACACATTTTTCAGACTCTGCAGTGAAGTCTGAAATTAAAGATACAGCAACACTCTCCTGTTGTTCTTGGTAGCTAAAGATTTGCAATTGCTGAACTGCCAGTTGCCCAGGTTCACCTAAAGTATCTAAGAAAAGCACCTCACACTGTCAGCCAGCTTAGGCCTTAAGCATTAGTAATAAAGAAAATAGGCTAAACTAATAATAGTGCAACACCCACAAGGCTGGTTTTCACCTTTATATTGTATGTCAAAACCCTTGTAATATCATTAGCAGTGTATGTGGCAGTGAATTCATATACTGTAATAATGGAAATGTATATGGACTGAAGAAAAAAGGAAAAATTAAATGAACAAATTTAAAGTGGTTTACTTTATAGGCTATACCTGTAGACAAGCTGTCACTGGCTGACAGGTTTTCGAGGCAGCTGTTTGGAAGCCATTCACTGTAATAAAAAAAAGAAAGAAAGAAAACAATTACCTCCTCAAGGTACACAATGAAACAAAGTTGTCCACATAGCTGCACTGTCTTTTCAATTCGTCATTTGTTAAGTTTGATACTAAATTTAGTGCATTAGATAACAAAAAGAGAGTGGGGAGTGTTCCTGGAGAGAGGGATGTCTGGAACACCCTGCTTAGCCCGCTGCCACCGAGACCCGATCCCGGATAAGCGGAAGATAATGGATGGATGGAGAATTTACTTTGGAACCAATCGTGTGAAGATTTTTAAAATTATTTTAATGGTGTTTCTTAGATTTACTAAATGTAAAACATTTTCAATTATAATCAGCAGAGAAGGTACGAGTACTCTATATGAAATGTGTCTATTACCAGTGCTGGAGGCAAAAAACAAACAAAAAACACACACTGTAGTACAGGATTAATGGTTCCTGGATAGAGCTGTCTGGACTGATTGGAGCAACCGGATTTTAAAAAAAAAAGAAGAAAAAAAAGCAAGCTTGTGCAAAATCACACAGCCCAGCCCATTCCGGAGTACGGATACGGATAATTTAGTTTGTTGAACAGATACAGATAACAGTGTACTTGCTCAACTCTAGTAGTTACCCATGTAAAATATGTCCATCTAAAAATTATTTTCTCAATCGGTTAAATGTTGAACCACAAGGAAAACCAGCCTAACAGTAGTGGCTTTGACTCAGTTACGAAGACTGTAGCAAATAGAGAAATGCTTAAATTTAGTTTATTCAAAAGTGATTGCCAGTTTTGTTTTCCCCCAAATATACAGTAAAATGAACCAGCACGGCAGCGAGATTGCAAAAACTTTCTTGCTTCCCTCTAATATAGCTTATTGCTCCATTTCCTGTTATAGCAACATTATACTGGACAGGCCATAAAGGAGAACAATCGAACAAAAGCACTGTGAAGCATCCATTTTAGTTTACAACGGTAACAGTATACCTAATTAAATGAATAAAGTTTGAATTGAGACCAATTAATGATTTTTTTTGCATTGCTGTATATTTTAGGCTAAATATAAAAAATATTTACCCATTTTCACATGTTTTATAATGTTCTGGTAATTCTGCATGCTACCTTCAAAATAAAATACTGTTATCTGTGGAAAGACTGCACAAGACCGAACAATTCCCACAGTCCCCACTGACACTCTGCTTCTGTCATTAAATCAAGTGTGTAGTGTAAAGGCAAATATTTAAGTTTTGTCATCCAGACTTATTTGTTTTAGGTACCAGGATTTCACATTGTAATTTTAGGGAAGTAATAGGTGAAAGTTATAAAATATAAAGGTTTTATAAGGTTATAAAATTAAATAGGCCATTTCATTATTTCAAATATACTATCTTTTATGGGATAAAATGCAGGACAATGTGCTTTAAGATGAGAAAGAAGGAAAAAAGGTCTTATTTTAATAGTGCCCCCAAAACACTGAAATTCATTGGAGACTTAATATGAAGCAGGCATACAGCTGTGGCTTTAATGGATGTGGGAGAGTCACTTAGGATACTTATCAGACTATTTTTATTTTGATCAATGTGCAGGGAAAATAACTAATTTCCTGTCTACCTCTGAGGCATCTTCGCAAAAGGGCTTATTCTTTGCTGCTAAATGAATATTTCCATGACCTGCTTGCACTACTTCAGACACTGTGTACTCTACAGTATTGTGATGTGCTAACAATGGGTACACCACTGCTACTGTACACCACTGACCACTTAAAGTAACCATGATAATAATAGCACATTTTAATAGATGTGAAATAATATTGCACTAGAGACCAACATCGCTACAACCATGGCCACAGAGTGTGTTAGTTTGGAATACAGGGAATATAGGATTTTGTTTCAGGACTATTGCTGCTTTCACTTCATAACATTTAAACTCAGAATAGCCACATTTTTTGAGATTGTGCATATAGACATCGTATGCATCCAAACTGCTAGAAGAGCTGGTTTTGAATCCATGGCAAAAACTTGCAAATGCAGAACATCACCCAGACAAAACCCAAAGTGATACTGAAGCTTTTTGAGAAAGGAAGGGTCAATGGCACATATTTCAGCTCAAACAAGGTAAATGCAGGGAGCAGTGATTTTCCAAATATAGGAACTAAAATGACTGCAGTAACAGAACAGCCCCTTTCAATCCCTGCCATTTGCTGACCTCTTACTCCTAACCTATGAACATTACCCAGATTGCCAAACAGACACAGAGACACACAGATACGCACAATTAAGGCTGACATGCAATTGAGAGTTAAATCAAATTAAAGGAGGAACCTTTAGTGCACCACAGAAACTAATTCCAGTTGTATTTTTTAGACCAAAGTTCCTGCCCCCCCCAAAAGTCCCTGCTTTTAAAGCAAGTACTTTCTGTTAGGACAGAAGCTAAAGGAAATGATACAAACCACAAATCTATGTACAAAAACTGTGGACATTAGGACTAGGGATGGGAATTTTTGATTTTGGCAGTTTTGTAGTTGTGGTTGTGCATTTAAGCAGAACAATAACCAGATAAAAAGAAAACAAAGCAAATTTAGGGCACTTTGGACTTGACTTTGGATTTGAGGCAGGCATCTAGCCTTTCATTTGTTTTTCTATCTCACTTTGTACAACTAACTCTGCATGTCTCCTTCCCAACATTTAAGCAAACAATGTCACACAATTGTATAGTTTTGTTTTTAAAATTGTCTATGGCTCTGCTTTCAGGACAGATCAGTCTGAAATGGGTTAAACTAGGGATGCACCGACACCAGTATTGGGCATCGGTTCGATACTGGGTCATGTACTTGTACTTTTAATCATAAAACTACTCCAACTCAACCACATCAAATAAAACTGTACGGCTGCATGATGTTAAGCTCTTGTCAACTGAGCTGAGCAGGTAGGTGCAGGAGGAAAAATGTCAGCAGTTTGGAGATATTTCACGATAAGCGATGAGCAAAGTAGAGCAAAATTAGTCTGCTAAATCGCCAAGGCTCTAGAAAGATGTGCAGACCTGCTAAAACAGCACGTACTACATGCTAAAGTCTCTCACTCACCAGTGGAGAGGTCTAGTCCATCAATTAGCTTGCCAACCCCTGGCAACAAGGCAAAAAGTCCGTAATTCATAGTTGACCCATTCTACAGAATCAGATTATTCGCCCACTCCAACTATTCTTGTGGACGCACCATCAAACTGCCGGCTCTCAGGCTGGACAATCCCTGGAGCTGACTGGCGCACTGGTGGGACAACAGGAGGTAACTCCCAAGTTGTAGGAGAATCACAAGATGCATCACTTGGCTTTTTTTTTTCTTTTTTTTTCCCGTTGGATCCCTTCATTTCATTACCTCCTTGGTGGAGGTACGAGAGCATTTTCTAGTGAAGCATCTAGTTATGATTATGGATTTTCAATGTTATTTAGGAATCTGTTCATAAAAAATATAGGCTGATAAAAATAAAATTATTTGTAAGAAATTGAAAGTATTAATAATAGCCTAAATAGGCCAAATAAATTAATTTTTTTTCATTTAAAAGTCCGGACCCTACACTGTATGCTATGAAAGGTTTTGCCCCTGGATAAACGCAGTTGATGATCCAATTAATTTACTTTGTGAAGTGATAGTGAGAGTACTCGTCTAATATTGATGTGCCTGTACTTACGCTTAAGTGGGTTACCACCTGTAAACAGCATCTGTTTTTGCTAATAATGTCATTGCTGGGCAGCTGTATGGGGATAGTGAAACAGAAGACCTTGCACACATACACACACACACGCATACACAGAGCTTTACCAATGGAAAAATCTTGACACAGTTCCTGTTAGTGAAACTTCACAAGCACTGCCCTCTGAAAGCTCTGCATGAGGGGAGGAAAGGTGCATGGCATGGCAGCTTGATATAATCCTCCTCACAAACGGAAAAACGACTTGCTTGTATTGGTAGCTCCATACATTATAACGGTCTCCAGCAAACAACATTAAAAATCTGATTTTTACATTACATATATAGGAATCTGGAACATGCCGTTAAGTATTTGAATGGAAAGAAGAGCAAAAAAGTAAGCAGCTTATGCCCAGAGGAAGCTGACTGCAGTCATGGCCAGCCTTTGTAATGTATTGCTAATATGCTACAGTTTTTTCCCCTCACAAATAAATACTTGACCTAACTGACAGTAACCCAGAAAATTAATATGGATATTAATTTATATTTAATGTTGATTAACACCAATGCAAAAATGGACAGATACATGTGTAAGATAATATAAATACTTTTCTTAAAAATAACATTTTGAATGAATGAAGCTCGACATGTTGTATACGAGAATCCAGCCATTCAATATAGGCCTAATGAATAATCAGAATCTGAAAACACTTCACTTTTTCTGCAGATGCCACTCAAATTCAGACATTTTCTCCTGAATATTTAGCACACGGGAATACAATATTCATTTCACTTCAGGAGGACAGTCAATGCATAACAATGAGATCTGCTAATGAAATCAAGCTGAAATGCATACATATTAAGCTGGGGTCTCAATGTCATTTGCTTTTTGCATCATTTATTCTTTTACCTCATTTTCTCCTCATATTCTGACATAGATTTGTTTACAGCCAAGAATAATGACTGCATACCACACTTTTATTCTGTTTGACTGCATTATCTGTGTACTGAGAAGAGCCATTAACAAATTAATATTATTTGCATAAACATTTTCACCTTAGTAAATTATTTATTTTGAGTCAAGCAATGTTAAAACAACTACTTGCCAAATTGAAGCTAAACTCCTCAGGAATCTCTTCCATTAACAATGTTGTCTCTACTCATATCAATTACAATAATTATGTAACAATATGAAGTACGTGGAGCTCAACAGATGCCATGTATTGGTTTTGTAAATCTGGTAAACACTGATTCATTTTCTACCGTTCTTAAAGGGGAACAAAAACTTGTTCACAAACTACAATTTGGTTCCTAATTATGCACTAACAACAAACACCAGTTTCATGATTACACATGCAATCTCTCTCTAAAAAAATTGACATTTAAATCCTTTTCCACTAGCTTAGTAAACAATGGAAGTAAGATAATTGATCATGTGCCGGGGGGGTCTTTGAGCGGCAGAAGGTCACCGCCCGCCAGCAAAGCTGATATGGAAAATGGCGTTGATGCTCCCGAGCTGCCATTTTTCTTCCCTGACAAAGACTCCATCTGCCACGAAGCCATTTGCAGCCTCTGAGTCAGAATATCAATGATTTCCAACCATTCTAAAATGCAGCATTCACCTTGGTGTCACCTCTACACCCGACTGAGCACTGACACCACAGAGCCTCACTGCGAAGGTCCTGTAGACTGCCCACAAAACTCTCATCCAGCCAAGTGTCACATATGCTGCACAAGAATGATGATGCATTTTATTAGTATTGATATTATTTGGACATTTTGAAATCTATGATCAAGCAGGTGCAAAGTTTTTTGAATTTACACTGACATACAGACATACTGTCTTTATTTTGTGATGCACAATGTTACTGCCAAGTTCAGTTTTTCTCAATGCCATCTGCACACCTCAGAGACACCATAGCGGGCTTGCAGCCATCCAACAAGCTCCCCAGTATGGTCTACTGGGCTGTTGTCCCAAACCCAGGCCTACCTGACCTCTCACCCCAGGAGAGAAACAAACTAGCCTCTGTGACTGCAGCAGCATAGAAATCAAACCATTCTCTGCTATATTACCTTACTCTCCGTGGACTTATCCCTCAAGTTGCTCCACATAAATCCATACTGCTGCCTCTATTGTGTTCATAACAGAGAAAAACAACAAGATTCTTAATAGACTTTACAAATCGACTTTTGCATTGCAGTTGTGGTATTTACAAGTGGAAGATAAACAGACTTTTCTTGGAGATTAGTCATGGAAAATGAGAAGCCTGTGAGTTTTCCTTTTTTATAAATCAGCAAAAAAGTTGCAGCATGATATGTTTGAGTTACCGGTAATTTGCCTTATTTACACATTGCATGTCCTGCAATGTGACAACTGCACATGGGTGCATTGCGTTATCGATACTAAAATGAAATATTGTGCAGCCCTAGCCGTATTATGTGCAAGGTTATATGAAGCTGAAACTGACCTTCAGTTCTGCATCAGTTGATGTTGGCAGACTGTTTGGGTTCACATGCATTCAAAGATTTCTGTTTCTCTTTCACACTCTGTTTAATTTGAGAAGTGATCCAGGGTTTGGAGTTGCAATGTTTCTTTATTGTTTTGACTGTTATCATGGTATTTAAGCAGAAATTAATATAGTCCGTGATAATAGTGATGCCAGGGAACTTGGAGTTGTGTGATGCGTCCTCCGACCATTGTGGGGCGCTGGAGGGTTGTTACGTTTAAGTTCCTCTTTAAATGTTACTGGGAGAAAAAGTTAATATCATGAAATAAATAATCACAGAAGATATTCGTTGCTGAGTTTATCATCGGACAGGCTGCATTAGAAAACTTCTGAAATGGGTACAATTGCACTGGACGATGGCACAAGGGGAAAAAAAGTAAGTCTCTCACAAATAGCGCTCCAGAGATTGTTAACTTGAGTAATGTTATGTAGCAAATGACATTGTTGACCCCCCAGTTAACTTCTATAGTGTCCATTATATCAGGTTTTTGTCATCCATGGTGTTTAACGCTTGGTGGTGAGATGGACTCACTCAGGCAGCTCAGCTGGAAAAGCTCTGCCTCACCCACACAGTCTGCATTTTATTTCAGATAACGTTACATTAATCATAACATTTATTTTTCACTTGCCTGGTCAGATAATGTCATGAGGCATTACACTTTCCCTAGCACAGAGTTTTCTTCCCACTGGCAAGTGTTAATGTTGAGCCCTGCATATAGCATTTGGTTACCAGCTACCAGTTACAAAAGTTCTGCAATAGCCTCAAGACAAGACAAGGCTAAAACAGAAACTTATTGCAGAGTTTTAAGTTCTTGTGGTATGTTTGTGCTATTTTGTGCAGAATCAAGAACAATGTGGTCTGACTATTAGACTGTGATGAGGCTGGATCTGTATATATTTAATGTAAAGATCATTAATATCATAAAGCAACATGATGAAACCAGTGAAACATTTGAGAATAGTCAGTGTCAAAGCAATATCCATACAACTAATACATCTCATAGTTCTATCATTCACACAAGTCTTTGATTTACCATTAACAACTTTCATCACTTCACTTTTACGTGCTGCATGTATGCAAGTGCCCCACCAACACAACCTACTCTGTAAAGCTACTATTTACACAGGAAAAAGAGAGGAAAAAACTGCCGAAGCTCAACCAAAGCTCAGAACACACAAAATGATGATGCATATAAGACCAAACACTCACCCATCCATAAAGTTTCCCAACCTCTCATTTAGACTGAGAACTGTTATGATACGAGTATTAATAGCACTACTTTTGAAGTGATATCAAATGAAATCTTTACTGAATATCAGTAATCTGACTGGAGGTGATGAATAAAACACTTCACACAAACTCAACCACACATTCTGTAAACTACAAAAAACTGAAATTGTGTCACGTACCAAATCAGTTTCACAAATCCTCAAGATATTTAAATTAACTCCACCATCACCATTGTAACAGGATAATATGTTTAATGGATTAGAATGTACCTAACATTTTATAGTGTAAGGGGACAGGGCCCTGCTTCACTTTGTCTCCCTTAACAAGTCCCCAGAAAAAAGAATGTCTGCTTTGTCTGGAGCTAGACATGCCCTTTGTTTTCTTTGCATCTCCACTGTCTTAAAGTGGTATAGAAATTAATGCCAATACTGTCCGGCTTTTACACTAAAGCAGCTGCAGGCACATGGTGTTCACTGAAGTGCTAGTTTGAATTTCTTTTTGCTTGGTTGAAGTTAGTCTTGGTGTCTCTGTATATGTGTTACCATTCATCTAGTCTGGCTCACCAGATGTGGGCTGCTGGTATAAAGCCTGCCATTGGCTGACTATTTCAGTCGGAATTCTCCTCCCCTTCTGCTATCTGCGTGTTACCGTTTTCAAAGTCCCCGTTGAAATGAGAAACA
>JBBPCS010005878.1:0-10182 GCA_037974645.1 Hollardia meadi
TGTGTGTGTGTGTGTGTGTGTGTGTGTGTGTGTGTGTGTGTGTGTGTGTGTGTGTGTGTGTGTGTGTGTGCATCCTTTTGATCATTATTTTTCCATGGAAAGCACCTTTCCCGTCCACATTGTCCCCGACAGTTTGCTGATTGAAACAGAGCCCAGATCTGTTTTTCTAACCTGCAGACCTCTATCACCACGACTGTGTACAATGGCTTGGAAAGCACAGACTGAAGAAATATTTTAATACAGCGTGGCTGTGATATAAGACAGCCATAACAGTCAGCTATCACCTCTCTGTTCATAACTCTGGGCAACAGCAGATACCAAACTGGTGCGCATATGAATAGCAGCACTTTTAACACCCTGCAGGAAACATTCAGATTAACTGTACTGCTCTCCTATGACAGGTGTTCAGCTCCATCTTTCTGGAAGGGAGCTGCTAAATTGTTGTTTGAAGACAACTTCAGCCCTCAGCTCCTCTGGCTTGACAGCTCCTCCAATTACAGCTCTCTAGGCCCAGTGTGTTGTGTTTGCAAATACAGAAGATTGCTGTTCATCAAAGCCAGGTCAGAGCGAATTAAAAAGATATGGCAGCATGTCGAAATTGAGTTGCTTTTGTGTGTGTGTGTGTGTGTGTGTGTGTGTGTGTGTGTGTGTGTGTGTGTGTGTGTGTGTGTGTGTGTGTGTGTTACAGCATTTATAGCTACGGTCACAAAGTACAAGAAAACTTTTTTTTAAAAACGTAAAAGAAACTGCACTGTAAAACTCATAATTCATTGAATAGAAATGTGCAATTGAAATGTGTAAAATATACAGTATATATATCCTAAAATGAAGAGCTGCGCAGTGTTTGAAGAAGATTGAATGTGCAAAATATTTACAAAAATGTGCATTAGCGTAATGTGTTAATTAGATATTTACATTAATGTAAAATGTCGTGTTCAGTGAATCGTCTGTACAAAAACAGTGAGTCTGTGAGGCGGCAGGACGGGACAGGTCTGTGACGTTGTGTTTTGTTTGCGACCCACAACCTGGAGATTTAAAAAACAGTTAGCAGTAGCTAGCAGAGAATAAGAAAAGCAAATGAAAATGTACAGTACATTGTATGGTAAATGACTGTTATTGCGATGTTACTGCATTGTTTAGAACACGTATGTAAAACATCAGACCAGATACCGACACATACTGATACTGTGTTACACATCATGCCTCTTTTGCTTGTGGGAAGCCAGCACACTTTCTAAAATCAAACACAGGGGCAGTGTTGGGCCGCCGTTGTTTGGTTCAGTATTTTAAAAAATGAAGGTTGTGTAAATTGCGCAATCTCTGTGTAAAAAGGGCTTGTGTCAGTGGGCACGACTGCAACTGGCCTCTTATGGTGTGAGGTTTTGGTCCCAATGGAGCACAGCCTCCTGCTGGAGCGCAGTGTCTCAAAGAGTTTGCGGGAGGGGTCAGCCTCAGTCTTTCCTGCTCACCTCAGGGTCCTGGAGGGGGTGGCAGCAAAGCCCTAGTCTGGGTTTGTCCTTGGCAGTGGCTGCAGTGTAGCAGGAGGTGAGGATAGACTCACACAGCTTCCAACATATTACCACCTTATAAAGTTGTTATGCGGAATGTGCCAGCAAACAGTTTTAGTTTATTTACACATGCAGTAGACATGGAGCAACATTTAGAGCCATTTTTTTGTCCAATATCCACTATGTTTTCTGCTTTGGTTTAAATTGTTGAATTGTGAAGTTTGTAGCTTGGACAAAAACTTTTCAGGATAGCAGCTATAGTTGGAATCAAAATGTCTGCAGAAGATTTTTCACCTGTCTGTCAATTCACCTCTGATGGGCATGATCAGTAGGTTCAAAATAATAAGTCACTCAGCCAATAAATGAGACAACAGTAATCATTGTGTGGTATGGAGAAACTTGTTTGGAAGATGCTGAATATATAGATCAGTAGTGGAGAAGTGGATTATGCTGCAGGACAATTTTTCAGGATTATTTTGTCTTTGCTGTGGGTCTCTATTGGAGTCTATTGGGGGCTTTTCCATACACATGTTCTGGCCTGGCTCGGCTGGGTTTGACTTGGCAGGGATTTCCATTTCCACTATAACAGGGCTACCTGTTTGAAGGTGTGTCTTTAACTGATAATGCGCCTGTCCTTAAGTGTATAAGATGTAAAAGCAGCGGGGTGATTGAGGCTGTGACATGAAAGAGCGGCTGTAAAATGGCGGATAAACACGTTTCATTTCCTCCGTTATCATTGCTGTTATGTTTCTCCATCACACAGCACGGCAGGTAAAAGAAGTTATCTGTTGGAGGAGAGTTGGAGGTGCAGTAAAATAGCTTGTTCCTGCAGCTCCTCATCTACATATAATTTCTTCACAGTAAAAGCCCCTTGCTATTATGTTATCTAAAGGCTTTTACAGTATTATGAAGCAGCAGAAATCAGGACATGTTGGGTTTTCACCAGCAGTAACTTAACTCGACTCATCTAGCTGAAAGCAAACATGATGAAACAGTAAAATAAAAGTACAACAGGAAAGAAACTAAACTTCAAACTACAGAGATTCAGTTAGAAGCTATAAAAGAACTGAGAGCTGAACACACAGATACTTAAAAACTTATTTCTCTCTGGTCTACTACAAATAGGCTCAGTCTCGAAACACATGCTTGTTTGAGGGGGAGAAGGGGGGGGGTCGTCCCTGGTTGGCTGCGGTCGACGAGATGTCATCATGGCTCTGGCTGGGCTCGCGTTGGCCTCACTCCGGAGGTAATCCATTCAAGCAAGGCTCAGCGTGGCTTCAGCACAGTTGAACTGGTAATGGAAAAGCAAATCCGCGCGGCATGGCATGGCTCGGCGCGGCCCAAAGTGCAAGTGGAAAAGCCCCACATTTTATCTTGAGACTCGAAGATGACCTTCCTTCACACGGGTGAAACGTGTGCAACCTTTCAGGCCCACAGGTGTGAATTTGTTAGATTTTTCTGTGTATTTCTGGTATATTCTTTTAAAGCCTTGTTATGTTTATGTGTAAAGTCACTGTCAACGCCCTCACATTTTAAATTCACACTGCAGGTGTTACAGAAGTAAGAAACATCACATCCTTAGGGAGAAATGCTACATGGAGGCAGAATCACCAGGAAAAACCAAGACAAAATTCAGCTGAGGAAACTGAGAAAGATTTTTAAAAATCTATTATTTCTATGTGAAGCGGATTTATAGCATTTTGTTGGATGGTATAATTTGGAAAACAGCTAAATGATGATGGTTCCCCTAAAATTATACATACATACGCAGATAGAAGACATTTTCAGGTGTTGAGAGTCAGTAAAACTGTCGGAGTGAGAACTTGACAGCACCCCTCTGATAAAATCCAGACTGCATGAAGCTTGTAAAGACAGGCCTGTCTTTCACAGTATCAGCACACAACATGTGGGACTGAATAGGAAGAATGTTTACGTACATCTTGTTTCACAGGCTGTAAAAAGCACAAAAACTCACAAACAGACTCACAAAGGAGACTGTCTTATTTGTTTGTGTGTGAAGTGCTCCTCATCATCAGGCTGTGTCTGCTTTAATTGGAGGTGAAAGGAGAAGCAGGAGCAGGACAAAGCGTATAGGTTGGGGGAAAAGAAAATAGTGGGAAACAGAATAGTTAATAGACTCCCTCACAAACTAACCACTGCTGTAGTTACTTGTGTTTGCCAGTGTCTGTCTCCGGGGGCTGTGGAGAACAGTTGGATGGTACAACAGTATAAAGACAAAGGCCAAGTTGTTCAATTTCATTCCTTTTTTGATTAGGGTTCACTTTCATTGGATTGGATTGGACTGGACATGCTGCTGCGATAAAAAGCATAAAAGACTGTATTTCAAAGAGGGCTTTTATTACTGTGCTCTAGATGGGCTCTTTTTTGTTTTCTGGCCCAGTTTTACTCTTCACCGTATTCCTCTGTGTGATGCTGTTAGTGAAAAATACTACATATTTTGCTGGCAAGGGTAGAAATTGAACCATAAGTCCTATTTATATGTCAGTAATATGTTAATAACCCCCTGATGGCACCATCTTAATGCCCTAAGATGGCGGCGCGCACGGACGCGGCGACTCGGAGCTCTCCATGTAGATCCAAGGCATCTATAGGCTTGCTCCAACAACATTTCAACAATACAGATATCTTATTTAATCTTGTTTTAACAACGACAGATATTCTTCATAACAGTGGTCATGTATGAATCACATTTTGGCTGTAATTTTAATACATGTGTTAGTGTTGTTTTGGAGCTTTAACCTCCCTGGTCAGAACTTGTGGGGTAGTTTTGCGAGGCCCGTGAGTCAGGCTGACTTAATACCAAGGCTTTAATCCACGAGGACAATAGATGAGCACATAAAGCCAAGTGCTATCCACTCTGTTAGATAATATACTGTACAGTATACTCCTCTTTTATCCACCACCCACCACCAAGGCTGTGAGCTGCGCTCTCACCGATCTTCAGTCCATCCATCCATTTTCTGTACCCACTGATCATGTTCAGGGCCGCAGGAAGCTGGAGGCTATCCCAGAATGCATTGGGGTACACCTTGGACCAGTATCCAGGGAGAAGTGAATTTCTTAAAGCTAAAAATCCATGGCATCATTAGCTACAGATAGTAAAATGTGTGAGTGACAAGAGCAGTCATTCATTCCTCAAGGAGATCAAAACTCTTACTTCATTTTCTTCCACGGTCTGCTGCTTATTAGCTCTTCAAACTCTGAGAGTTTGGAAATGTCTGTTGATGAAGGTGACAGCAGGAGATGCCATTTCAAGCTTGGTATCACAGGTGCTGCTGGTGTTCTAGGTGACACTTTCACAGGTGTGACAATTTATAAGGGCAATACACACTGCTGGTGTTTGACGCACATCACAACACTTTGTTAAGGCTGTTTTCTATGGAAGCCAACACACTGCTGGTGTCTTCGCATCAGGATACAACACAGTCCTGTTGCTCAGCGGTGACACAAGCCCCTTTTACACAGCCTATTCAATGCGGGCCTGTTGTTTTAGCTTATTTTTAGTTTTTTAGTAGTCTTGTTTTAGCTCAGACTCACAGCTGAGTGTATATTTATTTGTAGTGGCCCCGTCAGGATCAGAAGGGCTGTTGGTTCATTTGTGAATAGAGACCGTTACATCTTCCATCTTTATCAGCCTGTTGAGAGCCCGAGTGGTCACCAGAGTGCTTAATATTGGTCACTTTTGGATGTGACACAGAAACGAGTGGCCTGGAAGCTGGAGCTGGCTGAACATAAATATTTGATTGTGCTTTCTGGAACAAGGAGGTTTTTCTCAGTAGACTCCCAAACTGCTTCCAAATTGGATTCATCCCTTGTAGAAGAGATTAAGATAAAACTGCACTGATTCCCCACAGTGAGAAGGAGGATGTAATGTATAGAAAAAGCCTGGAGTGAGACAACTGTATGCTCTTTCCAAAGCAAGGAAATTAAAGTGGATTACTGGACCACAATGAAGATGTTCATCTCAACTGGCGCCTTTCTTTAAAGCCAGCCTGGTCCTGTCTGCATGTTTTTTCACACTCTCTTAACCATATCCTCGCTCCTTACACTCTCATGTAAACACACACAGTGGTTTACAAGGGTCTATGTTTGCTCATTTGCATAGTAATGGCCTGCTACATTCCAAAGAAGAGTGACAAAAGCACTGTCTCTCTGTATGTGTGTGTTCCTACTGTTTCTCGGCTCTGTGGTGGCCATAAAACATGAGTTCTCATGATAAAATGTCCTTGTGAATGAAAGAACAGCAAACAGACCTTGTAAACACAGTCACACACACAATAAGAAAGTCCTTTAAAACAAGCCGTTCAGCGCAGAGTTGAGTTTTCCTCGCGCAGTGTTACCTGTCCATTTGCTTGTTTCTTGTGCTAATTTTAGTGCAATGTATGACAAGACTTAAATTTTTTTGTCGCTGTGGCCAACAGTGCCCCTACATCTCCACTTCAGAGTTAAGTTTCTGAACTTTTTTTAGGGAAGCAGTAACAAGATCAGCTAGTGTGTCTTTCATGATCCCTGCAAGAGATTGTTGCAGCAGCTATTAGCACCACTGTGGGACTAGAACAAGGGAAAAGTAAGATAAAAATAAGAATAAGGGTTATATAAACATTATGTAAACACAACCAGCAGTTGCAACAGCAGAGCATGAGAAGTGTAACTGGAAAAGAGTTTTCAGTTGTCATATAAACTCACATCCTTCATCGGGGCCAATTTGCAGTTTGATATTAGCTTATCGTAGACATGTCGTGGATACATGTTGGGTAATTTGACTTACAATAAAGATATAACTGGTCATTCACAGGCAGTTTCTACATGGTTTGTGCACCAGAAGTTCTGTAACTGTAAAATGTAGAAATCCCATAAAAAAGGATTTTAATTAAAAAATGTTTGTTAATGTTATTTATATTAAGTGAATATCCTCCAGTATTTCATGATCAGCCTGTATTATTGGCATCTCAAAAATCCAATATCAGTTTAAGCCAGTGGTTCTCAAACCTTTTCACATCAAGGACCCTTAAACTGAAACTAGACTACAGTCCCCCATTTGATAAGATTGTGTCCCAGGGTCCTCCATCTGATAGGAATTGTGCTTTTATTTGCTTTATCACAGACGGTGAATGAAAACCCATGACCAAAACACATTCTGTCTTTGTGTTTCTTGGATTGAATAATAGTAAAAATAAACGATTTCCCTTTTTGCTGGGGAGCCCTGGAACCCCCTCAAGGACCCCACTTTGAAAGCCACTGGTCTTAGCAACTGCACTGTACACATTTTCTACACCTGAGACTGAGGTGTTGTCATTGAAATGAAATGATTTCAGTCTGATATTCCGTTACCGATGCTGTTGTGACCAAAATCGTCAGGATCCTTGTGTCTACAAACATTTTGATGTAAGAGCTTTATGTAAATGTCCACATACTGCCACTGTTTGAGACCAGGTACATTTCACCCACTTTCTCCAATTGAATTCTTGTGTTGGTTTGGCCACTACTCTGGGAACACTTTTGTGTGAAATCTATCGCTGAAACAATAAGCTGATTATTACAGTTCCAATCATTAAATGACTGATCAAGCAAAACCACCAAATATTTCCTGCTTCCACCTTCTTGCTGCTTGTTTTAACTTGTAAATTGAATGTGTCTGGCTTTTGGACTGTTGTACGACACCAAGATCATCAACACTTAAGTCACGTGTCTGGGACTTGAAGAAGGGGGAACAAAGTACATTCTACAGTCACACAGAAATTAAACACGATGTCTTCTTTAAAGCTGATTCTGGTATTTATTAGACTTAATATCTACATTGTAAAATCTGACTTTAATTGACAAAACATTAGAATAAGGGAGTTTCGTATCGATTAATGGGAATTGATGATGAAAATAATAATTCGTTGGTGAAATCCAAACGTGCCCCTTCCTCTGTCCAGAGAAGGTGCCCTCGCCCCACCAAAGAAAGACACCGTGACGTCACCTCACAGGATTTCAGGTCACAGATTTTTTTCCCCGAACTGTCTCCTGCTGTGTTTTGGGTCTGCTGGTGTGTGATAAAAGCTGCTCATGATGTGTCAGGTCTCTCATCTTCCTCGGTCCTGCTGACCCCCCCCCCCCCATCAGCCCTCTCTGGTGGTTACATAACATTGTAAATCCTAAAGGACCATCTGGTACCAGCAACACTATCCATCACTAATTGTTGTTGATGCAAATGGCAACAGTCATCAGAGCTCCCACAAATACACACACACTGAAATGTATAATCATGGGGACCTTTAGTGTCTAACCCAAAAATACAGGCTGAGACAAAATGAGAGCACTTCAAAGTCTGCCAAGGTGTAAAACTTGAACTGGGTCTTAGATGGATAGCAAAACCATCTCTCTCTCTCTCTCTCTCTCTCTCTCTCTCTCTCTCTCTCTCTATCCCTCTCTCTCTCTCTCTCTCTCTATCACTCTCTCTCTCTCACACACACACACACACACATTTCAACATCTATTATCTCCCCTTTGTTAAGATTAAAGCAGCTCAGGTTGCATGGGGGATTAGGCTGGTTGGGACTTTGTAATTGCTGGGAATGGGTCACCCAGTGAGTGTATGTCTGTGTATATGTGTGTGTTGGGGTCAAGCATAGGGGGCAGGGATTACATGACCCGCGATGTACATGTCCTGTTGTGTGCTCTGTCAGTTCCTGTGAACCGTTACACTCCACTAAACGCCTGCTTGTAAATGTCCTCCACCAGTATAATGCAGAAGAGCTCAGAGCTTTAGATCAAATGTGTCATTTACATCAAAGCCTCAATGTCTGTTAGATGGCACGCATTATAGACCTTAATATCCATTTACTATTGTCCAAATTACTACATTAAATACCATATATGTAGGTCATATATGGACACATACACAGTTGAGAGCTTGCGTGTACAGCCCCACCCCCCACATGGTCTGTACCAGAGGGGACAGGCGGGAAGTTGAGGCTCTTCAAGTTTTTAAGATGATGCTAATAATGTCATGCTATGCGCTTTAAGTAGAGACACTAAATACAAACAGATGTCAGGTCCATCCATCCAGTAGCTGCCTTAAAACAAGCTATCAGTGCCAGTCGACTGATTCCGGGTCACTAACCTCACTGTCACATTGTGAGCAAGCACATCAACAAGTTCATCGATTTCCTAAAACACTGAGTGACCTCAAAACCTGGCCTGAGCTCTTCATGGTGATGTGGTTTTGTAGGATGAACAACGGGTTTAGCTGGCACTAGTTAAATGGACAAGATGGTTCTAAAACCATTCAAAGACAGATTTCTAAGTTGAATTTGAATGTGTCTGAGACTAATCATACTTGTTAGATACTTGTTGGAGCAGTGGTGGAAATAGTGAACTTAAATACAATTCTGATGTACATGTACTTTACTTGAGTATTTCCATTTTAAGATATTTTTCCTCCACTATTTTTCACATGGAAATACGAAATAATACAGCTTTAGTTACTTTTTTTGGTTTAAATATTTCACAGAAAATATTCACTGAGGTTCTAAGATGTTGCAGGGTCAAACTACCAAATAGTAGCTAACGTATAAGTGTGGTGGGTAAAATTAGGTCCACCTTCAATAGTGTATGATAAGGTAGTATTACAATGACAGCGGCCATTGGGCTGTACTTTTATTTTTGATAATTTAAGTAGGCCTTCTTTTCTACTTTAACTTCAATAAAAAATTTAATGCAGGACATTTACTTGTAACAGACTATTTACTGTATATTCAGTGCAATATTGCTACTCTTACTTAAACTGACAAAAGACAAGTTTTTTGCTTTCACGTCCGTTCAGTTGTGTAGGACTTGATGTTGATATCCCTTAGGAGCACACTTGAGACACGCTGCTGAAGGACTCTGTGGGATGGTCAAGTGAGCGATGGCATCCTCTGGGTTATCAAGTGGGCGCCCTCCTTCATTGGTGTTTCGCTGATAGGCCCACGACACCTCCAGAGGGTTCAGCGGTGAATCCTGGCGTCCCGGGCTCACCCCCTAGATGCCATCTGCTCACTTGAGGGCCCAGGTGAAGTCCTTTCTCTTTATCCACAGCCAATGATGGGCCTTCCCTCGCACTCCCATCTCCCGGAGTAGCTTTGTTGTTGATGTGGCCCTCTGCAGCCTACTTCCACCGGTCAGACCTTTGCTGTTCAGCCTCGTTGTTGCACATCAGCTGCCAGCTCAGCGTACCTCAGTTTCTTGCGCTCGTAGGCCTCCTCCACTGCATCCTCGCAGGGCACTGTAAGCTCGATGATGTAAGCAAGCCGGAGTGAGGGCGACCATAGCGCGAGTTCTGGTCTGAGGTTGGTTAATGCGATCTCAGCTGGGAAGCAGAGCCTCTGGCCTAAGTCTGCCACCAACTTCCAATCGCGTGCCCCGCCTAGCCGCCCAGCATCTGGCCTTGAAATGGCGAGTCTGGCTTGACCCTGGCCTTCCCGGACAAATTCCATTGCCGGCCAGTGGGATGAGGGGGGAGGAAGGGCGTTGACGTACATCCGTTGACTTTCCAGCACTGCTGCAAGACACTGTAACACCTGGTTGTGCCGCCAGGTGTAGCGGCCTTGAGTGAGACTGGTCTTGCAGCCCACCAGGATGTGTTTCAGTGTTGCTGGAGTCGGGCAGAGGGAGCATGTGGGGTCTT
>JBBPCS010005879.1:0-10182 GCA_037974645.1 Hollardia meadi
TATGTATGTATGTATGTATGTATGTATGTATGTATGTATGTATGTATGTATGTATGTATGTATGTATGTATATGTATGCATTTATCAAATTGTACTTATATTGTATATATAATTAATAAACTATAATTATATATAATGTTATGTTTATAATATGTTTTTATTGTTTGTATTTTTTAGATATTATCTATACATCTCACATAAAATATATTAGGCTGTATAACTTTATCAAGGCCATCATTTATTTCTGTTCCATCCGGACTTCACTGTGCACAACACCCACAAACCTAAGTGGTGAACTAATCTCGCGAGATTACACAAGACCGAAGACCGGGCTACCATTCCACCAATGGCGCAGCAAAGATGTTAACTTTAAAAAAAAAATGTTTTTTAGAAATAAAATTAGATTGATTTGCATCCGTTTCATAGCCAATTATATGTTGCCTCGAATTTATGTGATACATTTTCCGTGACTGCCCCTTGACATAAAAAAAATGTTATACGCGGGAGGTCAAAGGTTACAAACAAAATGGCTGAACACTGTAGAGCCGCAGTCACAATGCTATGAGCAGCCGGCTAGAGAGGGTATATTTGAATATTTTGATGCACTACGACTGCGGCAATCATTATATGGATCTGTTCTTTTTGCATATAATACCGACTGCTAGTCATGGCTGACAAATATATATGGATACGTCCACTGTGGTTTCAATAACGTCAGTCTCCCGGCTCTACAAAACCGAAGATAAAGCTCTCAATACAGAAAGGACACACTAGTAACTTTACAGTGCTCGTTGCGGAATTGTACTCCGAGCATTGGTTTTACTGTTACATATAACGTTCTTTGTTGCTGTTACAAAACTTTTGTTTTTTCAATTTTGCAGTCTGGCAAATGCATGAGCGTGCTTCATCTTGAGCTAGCAAAGTAGCCCAAAGGGGCTGCTGAGAAGAAACTATCACGGAACAGTTATATAGCATGTTGAAACTTCCATCAAGACACAACAGCAAGATACGAGAATGAACAGGAAGAAAGATAAAGGATTCGAGAGTCCGCGCCCCTTTAAATTATAAGTATCTTTTCTATAATTTTGTCCTTGTTAACGGGAAATGAATGGTTTAACTTAGTGTTATGTTCGATAGTACACTAAAGCTAACGCTAGCTTAAAATTGGTTCGACTTACTTGAGTGCATACGGTAACATTAATTCAAGTACAAAAATAATGTGGAAAAAATGTCTCTGCTTACTGAATAAGAGGGAACCTTTAACTAGTTACGTCTCTAGCTCAGATTTGCATCGTATATTGACATTGTTATTCTGTCATTGCTTTTACGACCCACCAGGTGGTGTGCATCAACAACATCAACTTCCAGAGGAAGTCTGTCATTGTGAGTAGTGCAGTTACAGTGTAACAAAACAACAGAATAAGGAGGCTCCAGTGTAATTTGTTCAGTCAGTGTGCTGTGGTTAAACAGACAAAACGCTCATCATATCTTAATTCATATTCTTTATTTGGATTTCCATTAGCTTCCAGGGGTACACACAGGTACTCCTTGGAATATAGTTGACTTTAAGTGATAACTGCTTGACAATAGTGTTCCCTCTTTTTTGTCCATGAATCAGGGAGGAATAATTGCATTAAAAACAATTACTGTATTAAAAACGTACTACATGTTCATTACACAGTTTGTCTAATGATCCATGATTAGGTTAAATGTAAGTCACAAGGGTGTGGAAAGACTTTTCTACAGGGATGAAGCCAGCACATACACTTGTGTTTGGAGCACTTTTGGGTGAACAAACTCTTTTATGCAGCTCATTATGGGGTTCTAATCCAGACAATGAAAATCACCTCAGCTACAGATGACCATTGTGATCAGTTTTCTTCCCGTCAACTTCTTCCCCTCTTCTGCATCTCTTAGGGTTATGTCGAGCTCACCATTTTCCCTACAGTGGTCAACCTGAACAGGATCAAGCTTAACAGTAAACAGTGCCGCATCTACAGGGTCCGAGTCAATGAACTCGAAGCCCCATTCATTTACAATGACCCCACACTGGAGGTGTGCCACCATGAATCCAAGCAGTGAGTAAACCAGTGCACTGTCCCCATCTTGGATGCACAGTTTAGTGTAATCTGGAGTTATGAGTGCGTAGCTGGGAATTTTGTACCACAGGATCCCATTAATATCAACCAAATTTAATTAAATAAGACAATGATCAATTGAGTGTTTTTACCATCCAAATTTCTCAATAGCTTTGGAAATATATACATTTGTAAACATTAGTTTTGGGCGATATGATGAGTTTTTGTTTACCACTAGAGATTAATCTGTATCATTTATACCAGGATTTCTCTCCATTTAATAGCTCTGGTTGTATTAAGACATTTTAATAATGTTACAAATCAGTGAAATTTCCAGGGCTTTTCAATCAATGTGATGAATTATTTTGATTTGCTGAGTATTTAATTGACCAAATTAACAAAAACTATCTGGTTATTTTATCTGTAAAAGCATTCTGAATAGAATTTCCAGAATATCGACTGGCTAAAAGTTGAGTCAAAAGATCTACTTCTGTTGAATTTCTGACCATAAATCACTGATATCTGCTTAAAACGATATTCTAGTTATCCTGTTTACCTGATTAGCTTTGAGAAAATTGGAAATCTATTAGGTTGTGATGGTGAGGTGTGGGTTGATAAACTTTGTGTGTGTGTGTGTGTGTGTGTGTGTGTGTGTGTGTGTGTGTAGGAGGAACCTCAACTATTTCTCCAGTGCCTACACAGCAGCAGTGAGTGCTGTGGACCCTGATGCAGGACATGGGGAGCTGGTCATCAAAGTTCCCTCTGAACTCTGGAAACAAGGAGATGGTAAGACTCTGGCAGAAGGCCACAGAATATTAGAAAGGCACACTTCATTTGATCGTTTACTATTTATAATGCAAAGAATTGAGTGTGTTTTAAGACGAACATAATCTACTGTCCGTAAAAATTGGTTGTTTAATTTGTTTTATTGAAAGATAGCCCAATAGCCTGAATGGATGTGGTCACGTCACGTGGATTACCAATCTTTTTCTGTAGAATAAGTGAAACGACTTGGATTATTGACAGAAATGGACTGATACACCTACCTTTCTGTGTTTTGTGTCTCCAGATTTGAAAGTTTTAAAGGTCTACATTGAATTTTCTCTGGACCAGCCAAAAGGAGGTCTCCACTTTGTTGTTCCGGATGTGGAAGGCAGCATGGCAGAGAGAGGAGCTCACGTGTTCTCCTTTGGATACCAGAACTCCACCAGGTCTAGAAACAAAGACTAACCCTAATAGTCAGATATCATTCTTTATTTCCACACTGGCAGTTAGAATACATACAAGTGAAAAGTAAACCATGCTGTGTAGTGACATGTCCATTCCATGAGTATGAATGTATAGTACATGCATCCATAGATTAGCCTCCCATGTTTTTGTTCACTGTCACAAAGTGTACAGAAAGAATGACCTGTCATAAAAACAATCGAGGCACAAAGCACCTCATCAGCTTTATTGATTTTTGTAAATATATGCTTATTGTGAATTTTAAGCCAGCAACACATTTCAAACAAGTTGGGACAGGGGCAAGAAAAGACTGGGAAAACACCTGTTTGGAACATTCCACGGGTGAAGGGGTTCATTGGTAACAGGTGATAGTATCATGATAGGCTGTGAAAGGGGCATCCTCAAAAGGCTCAGTTCTTCAACAAGCAAACACATGATTGTGTAAATGATATTATTACATGGGCTCAGGAACACTTTGTTAAACTTGTCGGTAAGCACAGTTCATTTTCAAATGATTGCATTATGTTTTTATTTAAATTTTTCACAGCATCTCAACTTTTTTTTAGAATCTGGGTTGTACAACTTAAAACATAGTCATCGTCACGCGACCTTCAATGTAGTCTTGAATTCCAACAATTTACATTGTCAAAATCTTTACCGCACAACTCCACCACAAGGCTCTAACAATGGAAAATAATTCACTTGTTGTAATTTAGGCGCACTCCTACTGAATGGTGGGTAGGAGTGGGTGTTAAAGGGTGACAGCATCGTGGAAATGCACAAAATGTCATTCTTTAGCCCTAGATTTTTTAAATTCTCTAACCTTTTGTTGTCTGAATTACATTTTAATAAAGCCTCCTTTATCATGTAACACCTCTTAAATCTTTATACTGTTCAGCTCAATGTTTTCATTCCTTTTGTCTACCAGTCTCTGTCTACCATTAAAGCCCGCGTTAGCAGTTGTGAGTGCTTTCATTTAAGTGCATATGCTCAAAGCTTATCAGATTGTTTCCTCCCCCAGATTCTGGTTCCCCTGTGTAGACTCCTACTCAGAGCTCTGTACATGGAAGCTGGAGTTCACTGTGGATGCTTCCATGGTGGCGGTTTCCTGTGGCGATCTGGTGGAGACCATCTATACCCACGATATGAGGAAGAAGACCTTTCACTATGTCCTCCCCATCCCCACTGCGGCACCCAACATCTCCCTGGCTGTGGGGCCCTTTGAAATCCTTGTAGATCCCTACATGCATGAGGTGGGTTCACTAATTTCTGTATGTGTATATCACTGTTTTTGATGTCTGTAATTTTGTGATTTGTTTTCCAAAAGGTCTGATTTCATTTGTAGGAAAACGGTGAGCACAACATACCGCATCACTTAGACTTTCTGCTTTACACAAAGAGAAAAGAGAGGGATTGTACTCAAAAATGTTTTTTTTGACAAATATTTAGCATGTACAAGGGGATAACTGAACATCAACAGAGGGACACAGAATTAGAACTTGTCACTTGAAAGTGTATCTTTCATTTCACTATGTCATTTATAACAGAGCACATCATAGGAACCAGAAAATTAACACAACAATCAAGTGAAACTAAAGCAATGTTGCAACTCACACCATGTAAAGAGCACTTGGAAATGGTTAAAGATATATATTTAAAAATCCTTCTTAGTGAGTCAGTGCTGAAATGATTAGTTGATTAATTGACCGAAAGGAAAGTTAAGAGACAATTGTTGAAAAATCACTTAAATATGTCCAAGTTATTAATTAAGCAAAAGTGCCAAACATTCTCTAGTTCCAGCTTCTTGTTTTGTTTGTTTTTTTGATAGGCAATTTGCACCATTTTTGTCACTCAATCAATTCTCAATATAATCATTAGTTGCAGGTAAGGTTACAGCTAGAGGTCGACCGATAGTGGATTTTCAAAGGCCGATATAATACAGATGGTGTGTAGCAGGAAAAAGGTGATAGCCGATTAATCGAAAGTAATAAATACCTAAATAAATAAATAAGTCTGGATCATGGAAAATCAAACTCAACGTAATAAATACCTAATATATAAATCTGAAACTCAACATCCAAGCCAAAGTAATTATTAAATACATTACATTTGGAACTGGTGGGAGTGATTTTAATTTTTTGGGTGATTATTTTCCCTCAAAATCAGTAATTCCAGTTGAGAAGTTGACTGGTGGAGTCCGTTCAGCCATCGGCACTATCAGCCATATTCCACCGATACTGTAAAACGTCCTATTGGCACCTACCTCTAGTTACAGCAGTTTCACAGTATGATGGTTATCATATCATGTACATTTGGGTATCTACGGTATTGATTCCTACTCTCGTAGTTTTCTTAAAAAATATTGAATTCTAACATATTTAAAAAAAATTTTTTTTTAAAGACATTAAATTCTACCATATTAGTGTTATTAAAGAAATATAGGACAGTGTTTCCAAGTGGTATTATTGTTGGCGCAACTAGATTGCTTTCGGTTTTCCTCAGAGTAGCAACTACAAACAACACAAGTTGTTGACAAAAGTGTGAGTTAATTCATTCATTTAGTCTATATTTGAGACATGGAAGCAGATAGAAATGGTGCCAGGCTGCCAGTCTGACTGGATCGCCACTCAGACTTCATTTTGTGCTCAGTGGCAGACAGAATTGTGAAAGCGAGGCTTATAGGGAACCAATCTAATTGCAGATTGTATCTATTCTATAGCCAGTAGACTGTGTAATCAACATTTACTTCATACTAATATGAACTTTAGTCACTCCTCAAGGCAACATTTAGTAACTTTCACAAGTCCAAAGAGACACAGTAGTTGTCTAGTCTGTTAGTCAAAGTTGTGCAGTAAGAGGACAAAGTCTTAATATTATAAGTTTTATCTCAAAAACATTATGACATCGATCAAGTGGTTATTAACTACAGGTCTGTGGTAATTTCTCCATCCTTGTACTCACAATGACCACTAGATGTTGCTATACACAAGTTAGAAGTATTGAAGTTCAGGTTTCCATCAATACAATCGTATTCAAAATGATAAAACAGCACAAATAACTACCGTAATAGTCAAGTAACCTTAATGATTCTAACAAACCACTTTACATAATGAACTCAGTGAGGTAAGAAGAGGTGTATGGACCCCTCGCCTATGTTATGTGTAAGTACTTGCTGTAAAGAAATACAAAGGGACACCCTTGTTATTGTTATGGTAACTCATTTATTTAGACAGAACAGAATGAGCATTAATGTTACTGCTGTGCTCACACCAGAGAGCTAACTTTAAACAGCTGAATATCATTAAATTTTTCTTTTGAAATGATTCACTATTTACTTTCTGCCATTTTTGAAATATGCTAAATTAACAGCTGTGACATTGTGGTTTGTCCTGTCCCCTCTCAGGTCACCCATTTCTGCCTGCCACAGCTACTGCCGCTGCTCAAACACTCCATGTCTTACCTACATGAGATTTTTGAGTTCTATGAGGAGATCCTGACCTGTCGCTACCCTTATTCCTGTTTCAAGACTGTGTTTGTGGACGAAGCCTATGTGCAAGTGTCCACCTATGCTTCCATGAGCATCTTCAGGTAAGCATGAAGGTGTGCGTGACTCAGTTCAGGTAAGGATAGGATTGGTAAATTTGTTTTGGTGCAAACATGATTTTATGTAGGCAAGGCATTCCAAGCTCTAGAGACATCTCAGTATTTTCTTTGAGGATACTTTACACTAGGGCTGCAACTAACGATTATTTTCATTATTGATTAATCAGCCCCTTATTTTCATGATTAATGGAATAATCATTTGTGAAAAATTTGTGACGGCTTTAGATTGCTTATTTTGCCCAACCAATAGTCCAAAACCCAAAGACTCTTCATTTACTGTCATAAATGACAAGAAGAAGAAGAAGCTGGAAGCAGCAGATGTTTGACATTTTTACTGGTAAAATTACTGAAGCAATTAATCGATTATTTTCTTTCGATCAACTAATCAATTAATTGACTAATTGTTGCAGCTCTCCTATATACTACATTCACTACACACTTACTTTACACAGTCAATGTTGCAGATTGTAGTCTAGCTATTGTATGTATTCTCTGTATTCATTTCATTCTGTCTCAACATCAGTTCTTGCCTCTGTTTTTCAGTACTAACCTGCTCCACAGCCCTATGATCATAGACCAGACCCCGCTGACCCGCCGCTGTCTGGCCCAGGCCTTGGCTCAGCAGTTCTTTGGCTGTTTCATCTCCAGGATGTCATGGTGAGACTCAACACGGAGAGGCTCAAAGCAAAGCTACACAGAAAGATATAGAAAGGCAAAGTCCCTCCTCTTTCTGTGGTGCTGGATATTTCAGAAAAAAATCTGATGATAAGCGATAGATAACGTTTAAATCGTGTTTGAATTGTATCATGACGTACTCATTTGTCTCGTTTGTCAATTTAAGATCATTTTGCAACTTTGATTACCTCTATATCGCCTCCTTGAGGACTGACCTTTGTTACCTCCACATGTAAGAGTACACATTGAGTATGTTCGCTGGGGATGGCGTTTGTGCCAGATGGGCCAGATGTTTTGCATTCATGTCCTTGTGTGAACCATGTTTCTGCCCTAACTCTCCTTTTGCATAGCTGCAGTTATTAACATGGCCAGACTTGAATTGATTTTGTTCTCTTTTAATACTTTTTCTGTGTCAAGGTGATGGCCATGTTGGTGTTGGTGACATACACAGTGACAGACGAGAGATGGTTCACATAAAACTAAATGTTACTTTACTATTTTTATGACAAACTGCGACTTCCTTGACTTAAAAAATTATCTTTTGAATTGACAATTTATGGCAAAACAAACAGGAGCAAAAATGATTTGTGTATCGTCATTTACAGCAGTTAATGATGATATAGTAAATGCTGTTTGGAGCTCATTTGAAGGCTCATTTCTCATTGGCTAATCTCAGTGTCAATCCCTAGGATTCACCACTACACTGTTGTCCAGCAGTTGATCGCTGAGTCTGAGATCCTTGTAAGATGATTTATCAATGTAATTGGCTTATGTCCTTGAAAGCGCTTGTTGTTTCTGGATGGATTAAATCACTAAAAGTTCTTTAGACATTTTCAAAGTTTATTGAAGGCCACCTTCGAGTGTGGTCATTTGATACAGGTATAAATACATTTGCCTTTAGATGTGATCAAGAAGCACTTCACTCAAAGTATTCTGTAACTTTGATTAACTTTGATCAACCTCAGAGGCTAGATTTGCATGTAATGGAAAAGTACTGTCATTATTGTTTGAAACTGTGCTCACAAAACGTACAAACCGCCTTTGATAGAGCCCAGCAATTCTCTCCAATGCGTTCCGGCCTTTTTGAGATGTGTGGTAACATTTAGCCCTCAGACCTTTTCATATAAGGCCAGCGATGAGAGATTTACAACAGAACTACGCTATTTTGTCAGTACGATGAGTCAGATGTGGGGCCACCGCTGGCTTGTATTTGCCAGAGTGATGGATCGCTGTGTTTCTGCCTGGCAAGTTGGCCAGTGTGGTCGGAGTGTGAGGGAGATTGAGGGAATAATCCAGGGGGGCTTGCTCGTGTTAAGAGGCCCATCAGTACAACTTTAACACTCTCCTCTCCTCTCTGACCTCTAAACACACATCAGATGTGGGGCCTTGGTCTGCTGATGTTGTTGAGCTGGTGGGTGTTGTGTAAGAAAAGACCTCAGGAAAGTCAGATCTCTTTGATTTTAGCAAAGCCTGGCACTGCCTGCTAGTGATTAATCAGCGTGGGGGTTAACTGGGGCCTGTAATTGAAAACAGACCCTGCTCAGTAGCCTGTCAGACATATAAAAGTGAATGCTGAAGAAAAAGAGAAACTCCTTGTTTCTTAATCTATGGAACCATATTGACAAATGGTGAAGTTGGTCATCATGATCTATAGAAACACCAATACCTTGGTTTACTATTTTCTCTGCCTTGTGTGTCTGTCCAATAGAAGGTGAACCAGGTTTTCTTCTTCTTAATGTCTGCTGACATGAGGATACACTTGACCTATAGTATCTGAAGGTTTTGTTGTCTAGTTTCTGTGTTTTTGGTTATTTTGCATTTTTCCAAGCTTGACCTTTGGGATATCGTTCAAGAGCGGTTTCTTCTTTCTGTGGGATGAAAAGGAAATTCAGAGATTCACACAGAGTTCCACATGTCTTAATTATCAATTATGATATGGTCCATAGAGGGCAAAAGAGTGGATCAAATCTCTGTAGGAAAACACTTTTCTCCATAATGTCGATTACAGCAGATGAAATCATCTTTACTACATAAGCCATATTGGATTTAGTACAGCCACAAGTGGTGAAACCACCAAGGTTGAATCAGCGTATTGTCTCTGTGTTTTTACAAGCTAATGAATCCAGGCTGATAGATTTATGAGAGATATGTTTGCCATGCCAAGTTTCTTTTAGAAATAGTGTGGATTTCTACTTTCAATGAGCACAAACAGTGTGGGATTGAAAAGGTCAAACTAAAAGGGATTTCCTCATCAAACTCTCAGTTTCAAGGTTTTACTCTCGTAATTGCATCAAGTTCACACCACACTGGCAGAAAGAGGAGGAACAGTGAGCAGTGTGATTTATTCTGGCCCTATTGTTAAATGGCTGCACACTTCTTGGTTGCTATAAATCACTTTCTAAAAACGAGCCTCTGGAAAGTGTGAATGAGGTCAGAAGTTAATTCACTTTGAAATCATGGAGTTAAACCGCAGTTTGTTTGCTACTTAATAATTCCTCAAAAAGTTGGAGATATACCTTAAACCAGTGTTTCCCAATCCTGGTCCTGGGGACCCACTGCCCTGCATGTTTTAGATGTTTCCCTCTTCCAACACACCTGA
>JBBPCS010005881.1:0-10180 GCA_037974645.1 Hollardia meadi
ACACACACACACACACACACACACACACACACACACACACACACACACACACACACACACACACACACACCCTCCCTGGTTGCAGCTTGGAGGCTGTTTGATTTAGACGGTGCAGATAGGAGTCAGCCCACTGGGTGTCAAGTGGGGGATCATGCAGACACGCTGTCAGGGTTTGGTGAAGAATACATTGTGGTGATTTAGGGAGCAAAGGGTCGGATGAATTGACAGCCCAGCTATGGGTAAATGATTATAGAGGACTGAGGAGGAGGGAAGGAGGCCAGCTGAAGGGGAGAATGAAATTTGCAGAGGTGAAATGAGGCAGGCAGGGAGGAAAACCTAAAAATGGAAGGGATTGATTTAAAAGGCAGCATGATGGTACGGAGATGGCGGAAAGATAAAGGCAGTTATATGGAAGACGAGACAAAATGAAAGAGGATTGTCATGGTAATTTCTCTGAACCACCTTGTTCCAGTCATCACTTTAAAGACATGTTTTCTATTCCTATACAGCTGGAGCAAACCTTTCAGCCTTGGTAATCCATTCCTCCTCTACTGCCTCTGCATCTCTATTCTTTTACCTATTCTTCCCGCCATGCAGTTGTGTGGTTTCACTTGTCATGCAGTGGTGGACAGAGAAGCCCACATTGGGGTCTTAATCAAAATAATGACTAGAGCTCCTGTTAGCCTTTCTAGAAAGATGCTCTCAGACAAAGACTCATAAATCCAGCCCTGTTATACAATTGAACTTGTGATGGAGACGAGGGCACAAATAGAGGCATCATGTATGGAAATTAATTTAATTTGGCAGAGTGAATTACCTTATTACAGCTTTCAGAAGTGATGTTATGAGAGAGGAGAAATTGTAGGATTCCCGCTGGGTAGGAGATATTGGTGGATAAAATTACAAAACTGGAACCCCATAGATACTGTTCCAAATTAGGAGAGAAATGAATCACTGCCAAACCAATAATGAAACCAGAGGTGCCAGATATTGTAGACAAATATCTTAAAATCAAGGAATTTAAAAAACAAATTGTTTTATACATTTATATTATTGTTCTTATTGTAACCAGTGCAAAACATTTAAAAATTATGTGAATTCAATTTCTTCAGGACACATTTGTTAAAGTAAAGAACCAGACTGAAAGCACACATAAGCTGAATATGAATTAGGAGAGATATGAATCTCCATGTCTGACCTTCTCTGTGTCTCCTTGATGCTGTCTTCATCTTTCTTTTTTTTCGTGCCTCTGACTAAATTAAGACTTTGTCTCAGCGAAACAGAGAATTCCCCTTCGCGTCACTCCATCTGGACCACAGTCAGCTCTATAAAAGAGGCTTTATTGTCCACATCAGTGACTCTGATTGGACTACATTGCCCCTCTGTCCAATGTTTTCCCCCTTTGGGTCTAAATGTTCTGTTGATTGTCAAAGATGTTTCTCTGTGCATTTATGTGGATGACTGTCACATCATGAACAGTGGCCAGCATGAGATGCCCTTATGAATGAATTAACTGTAGGTCTACATCAAATAGGAAATTTTATTGCCTTTCATTTGTGAAAGATCAAGTTAGCAAGGAACCTATAGTTTTTTGTTTTTTATTATTCTGCTCTTGTTGAGGGCCTTCGGATAATCTAAAACAGAGATATCAGAAATGTTGAAAAATTTGCCATTTGCAGCAAAATGACTCAAGAGCATCCCCTACAAAATGTCATTATTATTATTAGCAGTAGTAGTGGTAGTAATAGTAGATGAAGACAGGTGTCAGTACCCGATCCATATCGACTACCTGACCCTGTAGTAAGTGTAAAGTCAGTAAAGTAAGGTTACCGGAATGTGCCTGTTCAAAATTAGTTAACATTCACAATATATGCATAATTTAGTGCATATAACTTTATATACTAATAAGTTTATTTGTTATATAAGCTGATAGTTTGTTTGTTTGTTTTTTACAATACCTCAGACAACTAGCTGTGACCATATTGTGATATGTCTACTTTGGGGAATTGTACCATCTTGGTTTTGATTACATTGCACGGTCTGTTTAAGAAGGGGACATAACAGCATTGGTTTCCTCATTCATTGATTTCTTGCTGAGAGACCAACTGCATTTTTAATGAAACTTGGGGGCCTGTCGTATCTCATTACTGTAGGCTACTTCACCGCTGTTGCTTTGCTTTAACTCAAATCATCATTTTTCAGTATGGTTGGACTTTATTTTTCACCTCTGCTTTGTGTTTTTCTCATCAATTTCCTCAATGCTTCTTAATATCTTTGGCATGACTTTCATCGTAGCCCAGTTTTTTCCCCCTTTGCCGTTACAAAAACTGTTTTCTGACAGCCAATAGATCATAAATGGAATAATAAATAACAAATTCATAGGCCTACTTACAGGTGCATCTGTTGCACAGGTAGTTGAATACTTTCACATTCGGACACTGATGCATAATCACATTGAAGCAGCTGACATGTTTCTGTTTGCTCCCTGAAAGCCTGGACTGGATTGCAACATTGAAGCTTATGTCAGATCTATATAAAGTCGTTTTGAAGAATCAGAGTAGTACATTCAAGAGTTTCAGGATGACGAGGTTCTAATTAGAGTAAGAGTGCTGAACTGACTGTGACTGCCTAACCTTGACTGGGTGGCACACATCAACATTTTCTCACATGTGAAACACAGTGTTTGATAGTGTTCATAAAGGTCCATAAAGGTTTATTTATTTGAACTGTTCCCATTGAAATGTATTGATTTTGTTTCACTGACCTCTTCCCCGCTCTATACCTACACTTCATTTGAATTATCCCTAACTGAAATAGACGGGGCATGAAACACGAGCATCAATACACACTTGAATAGAAACAACATCCTCAAGTACTGCAGGTGATATAAGTAAACATTCAGTCTGTATTTGTCTCCTCTGCATGTCTCAGTAATGTTCTAATTGTAGTTTTCTCTCAGGCGCTTTATCTGCTGTGTCAGCCATGATATATTCATTAGGGTTGGATTACAGAGAGTGGGAGGGGATCAGGTTTGGAGTGGGTTGTAATCCCCATACACTGGCCTAATTTAATCTCACCTACTGTGCCATCCTATTACACACTACACCCACCACATGTATGCAGGCGTTGGCTGGAGGACAGCAGATGAGGGGCATGCAAGGTTAAAGCGGGGTAATGTCAGACAAGAGGCATGGAGACAAAGAGGAAGGATTGTAAGAAAAGAGCTACAGAGAAGAGAAAATTGATTATGAGCAGCAGGAGAGAGATTCAAGTACAGAGAAAGGAAGAGAAAATGTCAAGGAGTGAAGAAGTGTCAGAGACAAATGTGGTAGACTGTTTTGGAGAAGGGTGCTCTTAAAGTTTGTTTTGATGGGAAACAACAGGTGTGCTGGCTTGCTTCTTTATATTCTGGGTGGGCAGCCTCCTCGTTGAGACTGCATATGAGGCCATTTCTTTCAATTCAAGGGATTCAAGGATTCAAAGGCTTTATTGTCATATGCAAAAAATATTCGTGCAATGAAATTCTTAGTTCCCTATGTCTCTACCTGGTTATTATATTTACAAATATGCAAATATACTAGAAATATACAAATGTACTAGAATCAAGAATAGATAAAGTTTTTACAGTATAAAACAGAATAAGAGAATAAAACAGTATGTGCAATAAACCAGAATAAAAACAGAATGTGCAGTATAGCCCAGAATAAATACTGTGTGTAGTTTAAGGGGCATGGGGTATGTACAACATGACTAGGGGGGTATGCAAAATACATTGTCTAATTTCTTTCATGTATCTCATAACTTATTAGAATATAAATACTGGAAACTGTGTATGTCTAAAATGTTATACTTTTTTTCTTGTGGCATTTTAGCTTGTATTGAGATTGAGAGAGTGAGAGGGTGGGTGCTTATAAAGTGTATGGTACCTACATGTCTTAACCACTTGGCACCAGGAGGCCCAACTTTTCAGACTCTTAAGTAAAATAGCCCTGCTTTGACCCACTTCAAATATATGTAGTATTGTGAATGAGATTTCTCAACCCATGCAAGATTGTAGAATGCCTCAGATGGTGATGAAATATTAAAATATTCAGAAATTTGGAGTTTTCACCCAAGACTGATACATGTGACATGCAGCCTATAGCTTTGTCATTAACACCATCATAATCTATAAAATATTGGCATTGCAAGTATTATATTCAATTGGGCCTGTTATTTGTCTCTCACTCTCATGATATTTTTGGAGCCTAATTGTAAATAATTTGCATATCAGGGAGACTTTACACGGGGAAGTAAGTGTTTATATAACATATTCTGCTGTTTTCTTCACCATTTATGCCCTACATGTCTCTCATCATCCCTCCTTATCTGCTCCTAGCCGGTAAAATTAGACCATGCTGGCCTTCTATGCACTGTCTGCGGTAAGTCTGTTCTTGTTAGCATCTTCTAAATGCAAACTTTGTTTTTTTAAATCAGGTTGGTATTGGAGTGGTTGCTCTCTGAATTGTTCAGGGGTAATTGGGCATGGCGCTACAGAGAGCCTCGCACAGTGCCTAAGCTGCAATAATGACACTATATTTAGCCATAAAATAGTCCGTTTACATCAGCCGTCATGCTCTGTTGCGCAGCGGGAACAATTGAGCAATTGTATCTTTGTGGCCAAACTTGCAGAGCGCACTTTTATGCAGCAATTTTTGTAAATCATTTGTTAAATCTGTACTGAAGAGAGGACTGAGTGATGTAGCAGGAAGCGATAAGGAGACAGGGGGTGAGGCTTGTTGTTAATACGAGCAAAAGATAAAAGGCCCAGTCCCCATGAGAAAACACAGGAGCAACAAGGAGGAAAAATAGATTTATTCAGGGGTACAGATGTCACATCGGGGGAAGGAGGGAGATAAAGAGAGAAAAGACGAAGGGCAGAAAACAAACCCTATGGAGATAAAGAGAGACACAGAAGAGAATAGACAGAGGGCCCAGACATTTTTAACAAGCTTAACGAGGTAATTATAAGCAAAGACCTCATCCTCCAGGACTCACACAGTCGGGTCGGGCAGGGGAAGCAGGAGAGAAAGTGGAATACTGGAAGAGAAGGAAAGGATGTTTATCATCAGTAACCTTTTAATAATGTTGATCCTACCATTAAAGTGTGATCCTGCTTGGGGCGGCGAGCAGGAAGTGTGAGAGTGCGGAGGTTAAAACGGGAAGACAATGTGGGAAGATAGAGAAAGAAGAGATTCAGGGAACAGAGAGGGACGGAAGGGTAAAGGACAGAGATCCTGTAGCAATTCAAATGTCAGTGTGTGCAGAGGCAGATGCCCACCTGCCAAGCACACACATATGCAGCTCACCTACATCTTCTTAGGCTGTATACAGACTAAGTATATAAGAGGAACATAACCCCAAACACAAATAGTAGAAGTGCCGAAAGACTGAACTGACATGGGATGATTTCATTCTCAATTCTCATATATCATCCATCTTTATAGGTCCTCGTAACTCTCGTTTTTCATTCCCCCCCATCCCTTCTGTCTTTCCATTTCTTCTTTCCATCGCTCAGTGGTTCCAGTCTGTGCTTTATTTATGACTGAGTGGCGTACACTATTTTGACCAGCCTGTAGTTCAGAGGGGGACAAACAATCCAACAGTAAATGTTAGTGACAGGCCTGTTACTAGCCGTTGTGTGTTTTCGGCCCCTCAGCCTGCTTGTGGGTGCCTCTCCGCCTCCACAAGTGTCAGAAAATCTGGTTTGTCCCTTCAGTTTGAATCGAGGAAAAAGTCTCTGAGGTGTCTGAGAAATGTTGTCGTGCTGTGTGGGCGTCCTATATAGGAACCTGCACATTCAGCATGTTTTAAGCCTTGCTATCATGGGATGGAGATGATTTAGATGTGTACCACTACTGCAGGAAATTTAGTGTACAGCATTGCCACTGGTCTATTTTCTCCTTGAGGTGTGTATCTGTGTGTGATATGTTGCGATATATATATCGCTGTGGGAGTATACACATGTGTACTGGGAGTATAATGGGAGTATCAACAGCTGGCCATGATTGTCTTTGTTTTGTGTGTCTACAGTATAAATGTGTATTGTCAGACCTTGTTGCCCTATCTCTCTATGAAAAGCTCATCAACTGGTTGTTTAGCCACAGGGAAAGGTCACCACAACTTCCTCTGCATCTCTCTCTCTCTCTCTCTCTTGGAATTGGGGCCAAACCCTTTCTGTCATCTCTCATAACTGAAACAAAACAAGAAGGAAAGAGAGATGAGGGAGTGTGGTGGAGTTGTGGCCACAGCTGGGGCAATACCCCAGGAGGAAGAGGAGGGAGGGGGAAAAAAAAGAGGATGTAGGAGGGGGAGTGCGAGGAAGGAGAGGAGCAGTGAAGCTCTGCAAAACAATATAAATAGAGATGAGATGAAACAGCATCCTCACTTTTGTTTTTTTGCTTATTCACTCTGTCTGCCTCCTGGAATAGATCATATAACACCAGATATACTTGTCAGTCCCTTTAACTGTCTGACAGGAGATGGTGCACACACATGCAAACACAGGCGGGATGGAACAGGTTGTCTTTTTTCTCCCTTTCATTTTGCGCCTTGCTTCGAAATTGCTGCGCGTTCCGGAAAATGTCACGTCCTTGATCTATTTGCACCGCTACACACTGGTGCGTGGAGGGGCTGGAGCCGCGTACAAATGTGGGGAGGGGGATTTGCAGAGCTGAGGGTCTGCAGCAGAGACGGGGCTGTGCGCCTCAGATAACACTGCAGCTTTTGATGGAGCCCGGGCCTCCTCTGTTGGAGAGCACAAGCCGCTCCGCCTCAAATAGATCTCCGCTGCGGACTCCATTCGTAACGATTGGATTCAGTTACAGAGCAGAAATGGTTTGCTGATGATAATGATAACAGATGTGATGGGAGTTAGTCAGCCACTTAGGGTCGCAGGATTGTATCGATGCTGTGCCAGCCCGCAAATTTCCCCCTAGACTGGAATCTCTCTCAGGCTTGATAAAAGTTGATGGCAAAGGTTCATAGAATGCTACCTGTAATTGCATTCTGTATGATCTTGGCTTGGTGGTTGTAATGAAGATGTAGTGCAGGACAGACATATGGCAGTGTTCCATAAGCCTCTTTCTTTAGGGAAGGAGGAGAGGAAGACTGGGAGGGAGGGGTAGGGTAAAGGAGTTCAGGGAGAGAAAAGGGGAAGTTTTGTACTGATATAAGGAGTGAGAGGCAATCAGCAGGGAGCAGAGGATAGAGAAGTGAAAGAGACAGAGCAGCGCAAATAAAAGATAGACTTTCTGCAAAGACAACAGTCAGGAAGGAGGAACTCTTTCAAGTGAAGGTAGCATGTAGACATAACGGGAACTGGAGAAAGCCAGAGATGGGAAGGAGCAAGAGACACTGGAGACAGGAGATGAAGGCAGAGTATAAAGTAGAGATAGATGAGAGAGAAAGAGAGAGAGAGAGGGTATAGGGGGATGGGGTGAGGAAGATGAACATGTCGGAGGGGGAGGGGAGAGAAATATTTGCTGTATGCGGCTGAGCTGGAGTCAGGAGGTTGTCATGGTGATAGAGGGGTGAGAAAAGGAAAGAGAGGGAGGAGTATTGACACCTAGCCCTAGACAGTGCACACACACTCACGGACACATACAACAAACAAAAGGAGTCATATATTTCAACACTGACCTGCCACATCCTAAGTAAACACACACTCACACGTTCACACTTTCTCACGCACACGCTCACACTCACACAGGTGGTGCGTACCAATAAGCTGAGCCCATGTATGAAGCTCAGCAGCCATATCACCATGCAAACCCTGTTTCCCGTCTCTCTGCTGCCCTATATCCTCACTCAGCCCTATTTGAATGGCAGGCAAATCCCCTTAAACTGACTTGTCTTTCCAGACAATTACCTAAACCAGCCCTCAGTCTGCTGCTGCATGCATGCGCCTGAGTCCATGTGTGTGCGGCCAGGTTAACCGCAGTTACTGCTGAAAACAATGTAAAACATCACTTTCTTGCATTACAGGATTTCTAGAGAGTTTTGAAAAGCAGCTGTTGACATGAAATGAGTATACGTAGGTTCATTACTGTGAACTATTAGTTAAGAGCGTGAAAATGATTTACCTTCAAATCAAATTCACCTTGACTTGAATCACCTGAACTTTACTGACGTTAGATGTTCGGCAAGTCTGGCCGAAAGTATGTTTCATGTTTATCTACAAATAGATTGATTTGTCATTGCAGTGCACTGAGGTTGTGAAGCATAAAAGAAACACAGCAAAGAGCAAACAGCATTTCCATATTGGACAACAAACTAATCGATACAATTGCTCAGTCTTGGTGGTTTTTTTTTTGACAGTTTATGGGACTGTGATCATTCTTTAAAGTTTAGTCTGGATTAGACTGTTTGACGAGTGCTACAAATGTCCATTATTTTTTCTCCTTCCTCCTTCTCTCCTTTTTTTTTCAATTGTGCACACACCATCACCCATTTCTATTTCCACTCAATAGACATTTACAACCTGAATAGGGGAGTTACTTTTCCTTCCTCATCCCCAGAAGGCCTTGCATTTGATTAGATGAGGAGCACTTAAGGAGAAGTGCTGCTTTTGCAACTTTTAACAAAGTTAACTGGATTGCCAAGAAGCCATTGTCTGAGCTAGTTAATCATTTTGAATTAGCCTGTGAGCTGACTGGTTCTGCTCAAGCTGTTTGGGTTTGTTTTTGTTATTAAAGATTTGCAAATTTTCATATTTTTATTTATAGTTTTGCTTTGGTTTAATTAATGAAAGACCAATGTATGTTTCTACTTTCCATGCATGAATGCAAGCATGTCAGATGTATGTTTTTTTTCACGGACTTTCACGTGGAATTTCACATGTGACTCCGACATGTCTCCACAGGCCAAGTATCAGGCTAGAAAAAGAAGAAAAAAATCTGCAGCCACTTTCCCACAGACGTTGAGCCACCGGGGCCCTTCCATGCAAATGTGTTAGCACAGCACTATGTGTGACCTTGCCTGCCAGCAGCTCATTTCCCTAAAGAGGTGGAAAAGACATGATTACATCCAACCTACAGCAACCTTGTCAAATGTTTCTGGGAAAGTCTAAATCTGCAATAAGCTTTCTGCAAGGAAGCTTGGGGTGAAAAATTACCTTTTTGAAATGTTTTGAAAACATAATTATGTTTATGATAATGTAAGAACCTGGGACGCAGAGACACAGACATTTCTTCGAAGCAAAGACACAATTTCATGCTTGGCAAATTTGATAATTTTGTTATTCTCAACAAGAGTGGATGTTTTTCTGTGACACATCTCAAATGTCTAACCTGTTGTGATGGAGGTCATAGGTCATGGACACACTCCACCCCTCTCCTCAGGGTGTGGCGTGCCGATTCTCCCTGCGGAGGTGGCCATGTGTCCTTGCATGTCACACAAGCCACTGGCAGCCGTGTCCTCCATTGCTGCATGGACCACTTATCACCTGACCCAAGGGACCACTCCCTCCTCTTCTTCCTCTCTTGTCTGCTGAATGACTGACTGCAGAGCCCCTGCTCAGACATCACTACTTGCATCAGCCAACACAAACCTGTCGCCTACCTGCACACTTCACTTGATGCAACCCAAACACACACAAGTGCACACATATGCTCCCATCCACACCTGAGGCTTATCAGATAACCTTAACACTACAATCTCCTCTTTGAGGCTCATACAGCCTTCTCTTTCTGCTGCTACTGTATTTATGCATGCCTGATTTGAATAATAATTATGTGACATGTATGGAAAAATCACCATAAAGTCATAGAAATGCTTATGTTTTGTGCCCTTATATATTGTATGCCATGGGCGCATGCAAACACGTTTACTGAAGGATCTCCACTGAGCTTCACTTCCATAAGCAACACTTCACAACGGTTGAGAGAAATAAAAAAAACAAGAAAGCAGCAGCGAAGGTCAAAAATGCTCATGAAAATAAGAAACAAACACAAGCCAGGCTGTTAGCTCCAGAGGAAAAGAAGAAAAAGGGAGAGGCTGACTGTGAGAGATAAAGAGAGAGAAAAGCAGGGGCTGTAAGACAGAGCAGGAGGCATAAAAGGAAGCAAATCAAATCAAATCAAATTTTATTTATATTGCGCCAATTCACAACAAAGTTATCTCATGACACTTAACATGTAGA
>JBBPCS010005882.1:0-10179 GCA_037974645.1 Hollardia meadi
GTGTGTGTGTGTGTGTGTGTGTGTGTGTGTGTGTGTGTGTGTGTGTGTGTGTGTGTGTGTGTGTGTGTGCGTGCAATTCCACTGGTGATATATAAACCATGAGCAGTAAAATTATGAGCTCTGGCGGAGGTTACCTCAGCAACACGTCATCTTGAGTTGGAAAAAGTAAGTGTTAAACCGAGCACACAGTAAAAAAAAAAAAAAAAAAAATCCGCACTGGTTGCTTGTGAGCAGTGGAATAGGTTTAGTTTCTAAATGTTAAAGGGCTCATAGTGTTATTCTCCTAGTCACATCTGTGGTATGTATCACGGTCTCACAGCTGTTCCACCAACCAGCATGATTTTCAGGTGGCTCTGGTCACCTTCAGTAATCAGTATGAAGTGTGGATCAGAAAACATTTCTCTAGTTGTTCTTTTCTTTTAAGAATCTGCTATTTCCATACTCCTGTTTAGACTCTCCTGTCTATTCTTAGTTACATTTTATAACTAATCCATCTTTCTTTTCCTTTGCTGTACCTCCTATCCTTCGACACAACACTGTTGTAATGCTTTAATGCGTTCTCTAATGGAAACTTGGACAGAGAATGAGTTTAGGCATGGAAGATAACAATAAATCTGTCATTGTGTCTGTGTGTTTATGCTTTTATCAGTGTTTTGCACGCCTTCCATTTACTCGTTGGAGATTGTTTTGCGTTTTTTAAAATAAAGTGTGAAAAGAGGAGAAGAGGGGGGCCGGGTAGGCAAGGGACAACCAACCAAAGGAGGGGGAGGGAAGAGAAGGAGGCCTTTCGATTGAGCCAAGTCTCTGTGTCCAGTTACAACTGGTGAAGTGTTTCCGGAAAGATCTCCTGACCTGGGAATGCCACGACGTTCCTGGCAGAGTGGAGACACTGCTGACCGGTCAACTACGTAGAGTATCTACACATAAACATACACACATTCAGGCACACTGACTCACTTGGTACAAGATTATCATGCTTGATCCTGTGCGAAAGGCAAAATCTCAGGTCTGAAATAAAGTGTGAATGTGACTCCTCAGTTATCTTTCACACCTTGTTGTTGTTGAAATCAGTTGAAAATTGTTCTGTTACTGTTGGCAAGCTCCCAGCAGTACATCTACAAGTTAGAAATAGGTTTAATATGTTGACAGCATGTGACCGCTGACCTGAGGTCCATTTTTATGGAACCACTAATCTGTAATATGATAAGGTAACATGAACATGTTCGTGACATACAATCTTCTTTGCTTGTGTTCAAATTAGAGCAAGCAGAAGAGGGCTTTTCAATGTATTTTTTTGTGAATTGTGTGACTGCATGCGTGTATTTGTTTGGTTGTTACTTTGTGTGTGTATATGTGTGTGAGTATCACTCTATTTTGGTTACCATATATGAAAGATGACACTGTAAAGTCGGAAGTCCCTGTCGTGGTCTGCGTGCTCTGGCTTGCATGCAGCAAATTGCTTTTCAAAGCTGTCATAGCTGGAGCTAATATGTTGTAGAACTGAAGCCTGATATGTGATCAGGTACTACTTTGATGTCAGACGTCATGTCTAACCTTTCTTGTCAGCTTGCAATGTCCATCATAACAATTATCCTGCCTACAGTTAAAAAAAAAAAAAAAAAACTTTCATGGTTTCATTTATTTCTTAATATGTGGTGTTTAGGCGTGCACTTGCAGTATCTTTCAAGCAACAGTCAACATTTATCAGAAATAATTCACTGTTATAAGTGCTGTGCTGTAGGCTACATGGGCTGTATCATGTGCCAGTCAATGTCAATCTGAATCTTAAAGATGAATTCCACAAGCTTTGATCAGTCATTAAAACCAATTAAATATAAAAAGCAAAACCTCAGGCAGTAGGTGGCTAACATGCAGTTTATAACATATGATTACTTTGGATAAAGCCTATAATTTATTTACACTTGTACAAGCTGGCAATGCAGCCACAAGAAAAACCTGTTGAAACATCTGTAACAATCAACAATTATTATAGCTATTAGTGCCTCCTGTGCAGTTTTGAATGACTTACCATTGTTATAGAGAGTCAAAATAAATGTTGGGTCCGTGTAAAAAGTTTCATACTACTTTGATATTGAGCCGTAGACCGGACCAGTACAACAACTTTTACCACTAGGTGTCCATAGTGACTCAGAGTGGAACTTAGAATAAGAACATTAACAGCACCGCAACCCATCAGAACAACTGTAACACGTCATATTTTCAGATTTCACACAAACCGTTCAAATTAAATGATATTTTCTAAAGTTAAACATCAAAATAATAAATAAAATAAGACTTCAGCCAAGAACAACTTGGGAAAAGATGGCAGTCGCACGTTTGCACGTTGGAGCCATTAACATAAATAAAGCTGGACGACACAGCAAAGCAGCACCCCCGTAGCACCATGTAGCATTGAGCTAATTGTCTCCCGCGGGTCCTTATAACTGCTTCATGCTGCTATCTCTCTCCACCCGTACACTGGACCGGACGGATGAAACCGGGAATCTACCTAACCCTAGTAAATGTATAATTTCAATCACAACTAATCACCAATCACACTGTTTGCATTAATCAGTCCAAGAGCAGCACAGCATAGCTGTGTGTTTCTGTCAAAGAATCAGATCGAAGATTCACATTGCAAAGTAGAGGTTCCTGTTTTAGGAGTACAACTCTGGCAGTGGAAGGGGCCTGGGAATTACTTGATTAATGGTAGTGGATAGGCTTGAATGACCTCTTCCTTCTTTTCTTTAATGTGGAAACGTCAGGATTTATAGTGGTAGAGCTGCTGGAGCCTTTAAAGAGTTCTGGCTTTCCTACCAAACCTGAAGCTTGGAACTAATATTGTACTTGGTTAAGCAACCAAAAGATATTATCCTTAAAATACCACCTGACAACCTTACATGTACTGTATAAATATCAAACGCAGATTTAGTGCAGTGCAACTTTCTCAAGGCTTTCCCGCCTCCTTCTCTGCTGCATGCATTAGAGGATGGATTTCCTGTTGGTGGTGCCATTTGGGGGCCCCCAGACCAGGTGAAATTGAGATGAACTAGCTCTAGCTGTCTCCCTGCGACCGCACCACATTCAATCCACCATGATTACTGCTCATTACTACAGGCAGAGGCATGCATAAGAACACTCACATTTCAATGAATAAAAATAATTTTATAACTCAAACATATGCAGAAAACCCCCAAAAAACACAATGTAAAAGATAGATGTGTTTGCATGTCAGGAAGGCAGCTTTAAAGGTGGGTTTATTTCACAATGTGTTAAGAGCACTAAACAATTCCATGTTTTAATTGTACTTAGTATGCTCTAATCATTTATTTACACCTTACTGTATGTTTTTAGAGTGCATTTTACTATTTTATCAGAGTGCTGCTTGTTTATAATGTGGGATGTGATTCGATTGCCCACAAGCAGAACACGACCACACTTAACAAGCTGCAGACTCTCAAATAGTCACTGTCCTGCTTGGCACACAGTGCCCAGACCTCCATTTTATCTTTTGAGTAGAGACTGTGGGAACAGCAGGTGGGTATGTATGCCCTGCAAAGCCTGTTGTGGAGAAGAGCGGTGGCCATGGATGAGAGGGAAGACACATGTGTATTTAGAGGACGGCAAATAGAAAAATTATGGAATGTTATTATTTCCTGACTGGCTGTGTGTCAAATATTCCCCTTGTGTCAATGGAATTGGATTAAAAAAAACTGTCCATATGGGCAGTACAGTGGAGAGCTGGGTAGAGCTGGACTTGAGGACACCGTTCTGATAGTGTGACATTGTTTTTTTAAATGCCTGAACCAGAGCCAGAGTTTCACTCCAATCTTAATTTATTTGACATCTTACTCCATTTTATTTATCTTATCTGTAATTCTTAAGTATGTGCAAGGCAATGGCCATTGGTTGTTTTGCAGATCAACTGTTTGTATTTTTACCTCCAATTGAGTGTTTGTGTCATACCGGATACTGGATACTGGAACATAACCTTCCAAACTATGACACATACATATGCGTGTGAGTAGATGTAGGTGTGTGTGTGTTTGACCTCTTGAAGCAGTGTGCCGAGGTGAGGACCCAGCAGGTGTCTATGAGAGTCGCTCCGCACACCAACCTCCCGTCTCCACGAGATCCTCGCAGACGAATTGCAGCCTGCCATGGCCAGCCACCTCTACAGATACACAAACACACAACCGAGCATGCACACACACATCAAGACACACACAGAAGCAATTAGAAAAGTGCACAAATAACTTAAAATGCACACATTGACACAGAATCCACTCTACAACATTTTGGTACAGACCCCAGCAAAAATCACATCAAAATCTTTTTTTTTCCAGTGAAAATGAACTGCAAAAAATTCCCACTAAAATCACGACTCATATCACAAATGCTATATGATTTTATTTAAATTTTTTTTTTGCATATCATTCAGCCCTACAAAAAACAAATGACTGCACCTTGATTAATAAAAACAGAGACTTAAACAGGTAGCCAAAATTGCAACACGTATATTCTATTTAAATATGATTTATGACACTAAACATCAGTATACCTTGCTGGCACACTTAGTTTACATGCAGCAGTCTAAAGTGTAAACACGCACGATATCATCCAAACATGCCCGCACACAAATAAAAAGTAAGCAAAACATTCTTTTTGTTTCACATCTGCCTGTACGCACTTGGCTGTATACAAATAAGCAGAAATGTTGCATTTCTCTCTGTTTATCCTAACTTTTTCTGTCTCTCTCTATCACACACACACACACACACACACACACACACACACACACACACAGTCATAAACACAGGATTTTCTTGTTTAATTCCAGAGAGATCTTCTGTGTTGGTTATGCACCTCTTTAATGTAAATCATGTAAGATGACACGCTCACATTTAACTTTGGCATTCTTACTCACTTGCCTGCTTCCACTTACCCACATACAGCGTATGTTCATGTTTGGAAGTACACACAGTTGGATATTTCTTTGCCTGTAGCTTCAGATCGGCTGTTTTCCATCTAAGACTTGATGACTTGAAAATGTGTTCAATATTCTTTATTCTATATGTCTCTGCCAGGCATTCTCTGTGCTTTTTATTAATCCCTCCTGTCCCCTCCAGCTTACCTCAGAGAGTTTTCTCCTCCTATGATTCGGCGCTGGCGAGTGTGTTTGAGCCGCAGACCACAAATTGAGTTGACAGGGTCTGACAGAGACAAAAGAGGAACCATTGGGTGAGTATATGTGAGAGAGTGTGGGAGGGTGATAATTGTTAAACCATACATTTATACTCGGAAGTTGCTCTTATTAAATATTTAGACTGATTGAGAGAAAAAAAATAGTTTGAAATGTATCTTTTATCACTACATGTGAACCTGGAAGTAAATTAAATAAATGAGCGATCATTTTCATAGTCTGCGTATGTGGTATTAAAACCGACAAACATTAAGTGCTTTTTCAGAAGATGTAATTTATCATACTGAAGAGACTAAACACCCTCCTGCACTGGTTTGACTTTCTGCAGTATCTGCACGTGAGAAATGGAAGTAAGAGCATATGTGCAGGTAATGGATAGCGCTATGTGAGTCTGCCCTGATGTGTGACAGACAGGGTGAAGCAATAATACCAATCTCTCCACTTCACCATCTGGATATATACACACACACTGAAGTCCTTCCTGCTTTCCTCTCATAATCGTACCTCCTGGCATTTCTTTAGCCATTTGTTTCTCATTAGTTTCTCAGTGTATACCACAAATTAGAAATGTTTGCTAAACACACTAAAGTCTCATGCATGTTCAATTGACACACAGATGCTCCAAATAAATCAGAGGAGCTCCATTTATTTTTAGAGCCCCCCCCCCCACAACCCCCCCCCCCCCAAACTGACCTTTGACCTCATTGTAGCTGGACTGCGATTCACCGTAGTCACAGATGACCCCAGCGTCCTCACTATGGCGACAGTTGTGTGTGCCGGGTGCCTGTTTGATGCAGTCTGCTAACGAACACTCCTCGCCGCTGCACTTCACGTTGTCCACGTGGATGGGCCCTGTCCCTTCCCCGAAGTATGCCATCACGCGGGCCTTAGCCACCCCACTGGGGAGGACAGACGGCGTAAAGAACACACAGACATTTTTAATTGATAAGTCACAAAGTGTTTCACAATAAAAACACTAAATATCAAGAATGCAGCATAACAAGTTGAAGTGCGACAAAGAGGAATGAATAAAACTCAGAAATAACATCAACAAAAAATGTTCGCCAATCTGAGAGAGATTAATTTATTTTACGGTAACAAATAATTACAAACTCCACAGGTGGGCAGTGCAGAGAGGCCAACACTGGAGAAATGTGCTCCCTATTTTGTTTTTGTTAAAGGACGTGTGACGTGACGTATGTGTAGGCCAGATTTTTTTTTTTTTAAATCTATTTTTGTTGGGTTGTAACGTGGATTTGCTTTTTTTTCAATTTAAAAAAAAAACTTTTGTGTGTGTGTGTGTGTGTGTGTAAGCATAGCAGTGATGACATGTTAGTATAGATGTTATGGTTTGACATTCTCTGGCTGTGACGCAATCCTGGTCAAAGCACTTTTACAATCTGATAACAACAATGTTTTTATCATGATCTCACCTCTGACTTTAATTAACAACCAGCTAACACACAGAGACCTGCGCGTGTGTGTGCCTGTATAGGCTGTAACTGTGACTTTAATTAAGATTGATAGATAACTGGTTGAGAGGGACCTCAGGTTGCCCCCACTGGGGTTTGATGGGTGGCAGGTCTTGTATCACCTCTCATCCAAAGGGAATCTCATGTCTCTTATTGAGACATCTAGCATTGTCTGTGTCTCCAATAGCTCCCTGAGCGGTACTTAGCATGCAGAGGGAGACCCTGTACATCACTTGGAACTAAGCCGGGGAGACTGACATCAAGTCTGCTTGGTGTGTTTCTGTGGCAACAAAAAAGAATTGTTAAAAAATGAAACACAACCTGTTTTGGATACTAAATGGTCGAGTTAGAAAGGTAAGCCAAGTGTGTCCACAGACATGATGTTTGATGGGATTTTGGAAAGCCATTTTTCTAATGGTTATTTATGTTAATGGATCTGTTTTAAATAGTGAAAGGGGGACGGAAGAATATAAATACCTGGAGGTGGACGAAAAAGTTCCTTTTGCCATCAAGTCCATTGCTGTTTATAAGGTAGGCCTATAATAAATTGTAATATCAGTAGTATGAGGTAGTGGTACATGTATAGTGTGTGTGTGCGTGTGTGTATACATTGCCCAGTTTCATATTGGTCCTCATTCAGGGTAACTCTGGGTCACTTGAATATAATTTGTATGAAAGTGTGTGTGTTTTGGGATATATTTTATTCTATCACCGCCAGAGCCACCTCTAACACCTGCTGTGTATGTAATGGCCTTTCACCACACCCTGAGCAAGACAGAATGATGATCCTAACATGGCTTTTACACGTCTCCAGCATGCTTCCTCTGTCTCCCTTTTTACGCTTATGTGCTCCAGATGTGGATTTCATCTACACACAGATGTGTCACAGGAAATTGGGTGGCTAAGGGATGAGTATCCCTCACGGAGGAGTGATGTGAGAGAAAATTAAGATAGTTTGTTACAGTACATTTTTCGCTCGCCATCCTGTTGCCATTGTTTTGGAAAACGGGACAGCGTCTCAGAGGGAAGAGATAATGGGACACAGACAGGAAACGATGAGGTAGTTTGCTTCGCCTCAACATATCTGTCACCGTGAATGGGTCATTAGAACAACTCGCCTGCCCTTTAATTGGATGTTTATCTTGGCTCTGCTAAAAGGGCACAGCTAAAGCCCCTAATAAAAGCAGCTGGCAGCACAAGGACTCACAAGAAGTGCTCAAAAGTTTTAGTGCACCATTTTTAAACATCAAGTCAGGAAATATGGCATTTTAAAGGACAATGATTCAAAGCATAGCACGCTGTAGTTCTTCCATCGTAGGTTAGCTTGAAACTGGAGACATGCATGATGAGGTGCAAAGTGAAAACCGAGAAGGGTTGAGAGGCGGAGAGAGATGAAAGACAGACACAGAAAGTTGGAGTGAGTGTAAGACAGATGCCAAGTCTGAGAAGTGGTGATTGCTTTTGCAAAAAGAGTAGCGAGTCTGGATTCACTTAAGTGAGCGCAATGTATAGGGTGATCACATTGCAGTGCCACAGCTTACAACTGAGCTTTTGTCTAACATTTTAGCTCTATTCCAATATCCATGACTGAAAATGAAAAATACATTGAAAATAAAAAGTATAAAAGGAAGAGATGAGAAAAAAGGGTGTTTTGCAAGTGTCCTAATGCACAAACACCCACACATGTACTGTATGCATTTTGTGTATACTTAGTCATTACACATCTTGGGCATATTGAATAGCTATCTGATATCAAAAAAGCCAAACATATGAAGGATTTGTAGCTGCCACCTGAAATAAATGCACTAGACCTGAAACACTTGATAGATTGAGACAGACTGACAGATTTGATTTGAAGCAAAAATGCCCCAAATCTCCACTTTCACAAAAGTTATTATTTTCAGGTTTTCATAGCCTTCTATTGGAAGGAAGCAATTTAAATATAACCCTGATCCCAAAACGGTCGAGAAAATGTAAATAAAAACAGAATGCAATGATGTGCGATGATTATCTATATTTATTTGAATACAGTACAAAGACAAGATATTTCATGTTAAAACTGATAATAATATTTTTATCAATGTATAATAAACATTTTTAAAAAACACTCAATTTGATGCCTGTAAATTCTTTGGGACGGGGTAAAAAGTAAAAAGTTGGGACAGGGGCACGGTTCAAGGACATTAAAGGAGGATCGTGATCGCGGTGAAATCATAAGTCCCCTCCCCAGTGACTCCCTTGATTTCTATCTCCAAATTGTCAAAACAGTTCACAAAAACTCGCTTGTGTGAGATTCAGTGCAGGTTTTTGGCCTTGTCCCTTACATGCAAAAAATACTCAGAATTCATTTTTCACAAAGTGTTGAACCTCACCCCATCCTTGCTTGTTTGCATCCTCCAGTTTTTTGTTGACCCTGTCACAACTTGTTTGTAATGTGTTTCAGGCATCAAATTCAGAATGAGTGTATGATTACAAAGAAAGATAAAGTTGATCAATTTAAACATCAAATATCTTGTACTTTATTCAGTTGAATATAAATTGAAAAGGATTTGCAATATCCTGTTATAATTTTACACAGCGTCCCAACTGTTTTGAAATCAGGGTCAAATGTCATCTTGGGCTCTAGGAAATTGATGGGCATTTTTCAATATTTATCAGTTCATCAGACTTAAGAGATAATCAATAATTAACTGATGATAAAAAGTGATTGCTACTTATAGTAATACACCCATCTCTCTAAACTTCATAGGTAATCTTTTCCGCATAATTAAGCGGTGTCTGGCATCTGTACAAGGAAAGCAAAATATTACTCTGTGCAAGTCATTGTGCTCGTTTCATTGTGGTAGTTATTTTTATCTTATCACCCAGAAACACAAGGTTATCAAACAGGCTATCACATATAACACATATGCACATACAGCACACACGTACCTGTATCCCAACTGTCGGCACACCACCTCAGCATCACGATCAGTCCATCCATCATCACATACGGTGCCCCATTGTCCAGACAGATAGAGCTCCACCCGGCCTTCCCTTGGGCTCTCTCCTCCCACAAGCCTTATCGGCACACCTGAAGAACACACACACACAAATGCAATTGAGACCGACTAAACAGATTCTCCCTTGCTGGCTGAAGTTACCCAGAAATACTCAAACACTACACTACAGGCACATTCCCTAACAAACCGGACCATCCAGGCCAACATGCCTAGTGAATGGGGCATGTGAGCTCATGTCCCCTGTAGCGTAAGTAGCTTGAACATCTGCTTGTTTTCATGCATGCAACCACTTGCTGACATGCTCCCTCTATTGATCTTTCTTTGTCAAATGGTTTTCACTCACACTTACAAATTGGGCTACAGGTATAAACAATCCATCATTGTCTGTCTGCAGACACAGAGACCCTGACACACGCGCGCACGCGCACACACACAAACACACACACACACACACACACACACACACACACACACACACACACACACACACACACACACACAC
>JBBPCS010005883.1:0-10179 GCA_037974645.1 Hollardia meadi
ATGTAACAAGTTGGGCAAAATCTGAACAGCGTATTTGGTCCCATGTTTTCTGACTCAGGCAGCCCACAAAAAACGGATTGGGTTGTCTTATTTGACCATTTGTGGGTGAGTAGGGACTCCAGATACCCAAATCTATGTGCAAAAACACTGAAAAGTGAGTTTTTCATAATATGTCCCCTTTAATATTCTGAATAATCTGAAGCAAACAGGAAAGAAAGATTTTTTTCATCACCAACTGAACGCATTTGACATGTTGCCGTGTCAAAAAACACAACACGATGCATATCATTTGCACTGCTGTAATTACACCCCTTCTTTAGATGGCATTACTGTACGTACTGTACTTTAATGTACGGCTCAGCAAGTTTGTATATAACGCATTCCCTCAACTTGGAATATATATCTCACAGAAGAACATCGTCAGGAAAAGAATAAGTAAAAGTCTTTCTCAATTGTATACACACAAAAACTGGAACTATGGACACAATTCTGAAAGCTCAAAGTTCATGTATCAAAAACAAAACTCCAGAGTGCTAAAGTCGAAGCACAATTGTATTGCTTTCACTCAAATAGAAATTCTAAATCACATTTTTGCAAAACTTTTTGCAAAATCCTTTTTACCAATTGTTCTTACTCACTTCTCGCCTGTTCAAACTCAATTGGCAAAACACTTCAATCATCTATCAGAGCATAAAAGAGGCCTCAGGTGACCTCTGCTGTGTTGGGTAAAATGGAGCAGCATGGAGAACAGAGAGGAGTGAGATTTGGGTTGTGAGTTTAGCCCAGTTGAGCTCACTGGATTACTGTACTGATTACAATATTCTGATATGATTGTGTCAATGCAATATTTATGTGATTGTATTACAGTACAATATGGCAAGCATCTTAGAATCGAATGTACCAAAAAATTGCAACCTATTTTCAAAATATAAAAATAGATCCCAAAATTGGTTGAAACATTTAGTAAAAAAAAGGAGAAAAAGAAAACAATTTCTAATCAATTTTATGCTGAACATAACCTCCTCCGGACCAGGTTATGTTCAGCATAAATTACCATGGTGATGTAACCAGGTTAAAAGAGAGCCACCTTCGTGACACTGAAAACTCTGGCTTTAGACTCAACATACCTCGCTAACCCATTAATCTTGCTTCGTAGTACACCTCTCAACTGCAGTTTCCCCAGTGAGGCTACAGCTGTCAAAATATATAAGTGCAATGAATAGATAAAGTACAGTATATGTTCATGTTTAACAAATACTGGTGTTTAATAGGGCTGCAACTCACGATTAATGTCATTGCTCATTAATCTGTTGATTATTTTCTCCATTAATCGATTAGTTGTTTCATCCATAAAATGTCAGAAAATGGTTTCCACAACGCAAAATCAGAGAATTTTCCTTTTTTTAAAAATTACTCACGCTGAGTAATCGATTATCAAAATAGCGGGCGATTAATTTAATAACTGACAACTAATGGATAAATTGTTTCAGCTCTCGTGTTTACCTTTGTTTTCGGTACCCAGAATAACAGAAGCGCTTTACCTTTTATCTCTGCGCTGAAGGCTTTCTGCATCACATCATCTCGCATGCTTACGATATTATTATTTTACATTCCTAAAATGGCATGCTCCAAGGTGGAAGGAGAAATGCAATGCCTGTACCTGTACAGCACACAGCTACAGGTCAAGTGTCTGTACAACAACAAAAAAATCTTCACATACTATTACTCAATCCTGCAAAGCACTCAGCATCTACAGGAAGAGCTTGAACCCTTAGGCCTGCATTTGCTACATCATTGCTTAAAAGCTAAGCTAAAGACCTAAAGAGAGAAATATACTTAATCTCAGACACTGTACACTTTCCACTCTTCTAAACTTCTCAGTTATAAGACATGTGTTCAATCCCCTTTAATGACCATCTTAATTTGTTTATCCACAGGAAGTGGGCCGCATACTGCAAGGACACAACTCTCTCATTTAGACATTCCTCTCAACAGTGACCCACTGTGGGCTCATTGTAAAGGAGTTTCCCCACTGCAGATGACCAGTGATGTGTTGAACATTGCATACAGCCAAGCGAGGGGCAGGAACCGCGGTCATGTTCTGACATGACAGCCGAACGAGGGACAAGTGGCTGCAGCTTCAAAGCTCACCAGCATGAAAGCTCTTGGGGAAACCGCAGCATGCTCTCCTGCTCTGATCAGCCCGCAAACAGATTTAGACACATCCTACAGAAGACCTAAACAATCCTTTCATTGCTGTGGTGAAGGGTGGAATTTCATCTTTCCTTTGAGGGTATCTGGGCAGGGGTGCGCCATGGGCTCCCTGCGAGGCTGTGGGCTGACCCTGTATGGTAGAGGGACAAGGCTAATTTGGAGTATGCTGCTGTGGTACAGGCTGGCTGAGTTGCCTCTTTGTCCCCCTGCTTACAGGCTGAATGAAGCTATTTATAGGGCTGTGCATTATGGACTGAAATGCACAACAAGATTGCGGTGGCCAATTAAAGACAAGGGGTGCCACATTATTCGGGAGGCTGGGCAGATCTGGAGCTCTGTATCCCTTCTCATTGTGGCTCTAAGAAGAAACTGCATCAAAAAGCAAATTGTTTAGTTGGGTGACTGTGCTCTTGACAGCCAAGACACATTCACAAGTGCTTGTTGAGTAAGAAGCATTTCCTTTATTTCATCTCAGAGAGAAAGTCAAACATTTAGAGTTTAACCTGTGCCACAGAACCTGTCTGAGCACAATGACAGCTTTTCTGACTACAGAGATGGAAGCAGCTTTAGAAATCTCTACACCCTGTCTCTATCTCAATGTGGTGCAGAAATCCATTACAAAAGCAAGCCTGTTGATAAAGCCTGGCCTTGAACCAGGATCTTCCCTGGAAGCGCAGTCCACACTTCGCCAAAACATGACAACACACCCAATGAAGTCTACAGGGGAAGAGTGTGGTTTTGATTACAATCTAATTGGACTATATCTCACCAATAGTCTAACTGTATGTTTCACTTCTAAGTCAATAAAGCGTGTGTCCGTGAACACTTGCTGTGGCTCCCCATACAAACTCTCTCACGCAGGGACCTCTGTCTGAGTCTAACCCTCCACGTTGCTTGCGGCTGACTTCACCAGCTGTGTGACCCTAAAAACCCTTTTCATTAACCTCTACAGCCAACAGCTGAACTCACTGGCAGGTGTCAGAACTTTGTGAAAACTTCCCGAGACACTGGAATAACCTCTGCACCACTACAGCACCTATGATTTCCACAAGCCTTTGTTTAAATGTCAACTTAAATCAGTGACTTAACGTCCAAAAGTTTGTTTTAACACTGCAGTTAATTAAAGATTGACAATATCAACCACTGTTACTTTACCAGGAGCCTCAAAAGCGGGAAAAAATGCACAAGCTTTTAAGCATTCATTGCATTGCCGTGTAGTGTGCCCATGTAGAAGGTTGGTTCCCGTTAGATTTAAGGAAAAAAGCTACTTACAGAATGGTAGTCTGGGGAGAGACGGCTGGTACGGTTTCCAGGTTTAGGTGCATACATCTCACGGTGGTTCGGAAACACAGACAGCGACTCGGACAACAAATGACTAAGTGTGGTCCGCTCGCGAGCAGCAACAAAGCCGCCGCGAGGAGACACGGAGAGAAAAGCTGGCCAGCCCGCAGCGCCATTGCTTGCTAGCAGTGAGCCGAGCCGAGCAGAGAGCGCCAGCTGCCCCACTCACACACAGACTACCAGCAAGTTAGCTCAACTGGGACAGAGGGGGGGGGGGGGGGGGGGGAGAGGGAGGGAGAGAGAGAGAGAGAGGTGGGGCAGTGTGTTACAGCCCGACAGAAAACGGAGCGAAGGACTGTATGATTAGCCACTGAACTTAATGTCATTCAATGAAGCACCAATTAAAACGTACTGTCCTCAGCTACAGGCTAATAACCCACGATATTCGGGTTAAGTCTTTTACAATAGCACATTTAAATGCGACACTATAGCGCCCCCACATCCCATAATTTGCATCTTGTCATAATCCTAAAATTTGTTGTCGTTGTAAAAAGATTTGCGCTTCTTACACCTACTTTAAGTTCCAAAACTGTCGCGTGGGATGTAGGTCGATTAAGGTCTTTTTTAACGGTAGACATTTTGGTTTAAGAATGTACATGGCTCTGTTACAATAATGTGTTATAGAGATAGAATATTCAGATAATCCTGCACTCAATACAAGTAACAGTTCAGAAGCAGCAAAATGTGCTTGCAACAAGACTAAAAGGTCATTAAGTGTTGTTGTATTGTTGGGTCAATGTTGGAGCCTAGCTAGTCAAAGTGGAGCTAATTTGAACTAGTTTAGAGGGGTGTCACAATATTTAACGTTACTCAAGTACTGTATTGAAGTACAAGCTTGAGGTACTTCACTTGAGTATGTTCTTTCCATGCTACTTTATATAGGCCCATATTCCACTATATTTCAGAGGGAAATATTGTAGACTTTTTAATCTGTCATCTTTAGTTACTATAGTTAGGCCTACTAGACCTACAAAAGTAAAGCTGGAACCATTAGACAGAAAATTAACTATTTTGATAATTGTTTAAGGAATTTTTCATGTCAAAACATTTCATAGTTACAGCTTCTCAAATATGAGGATTAGTTTAATAGCCTGATTTTAATTTATTTAATTTTTAAGGTTTTGCCTAGGCATTGGTTGGACGAAACAAACATTGTGAACCGATTTTCAGAATTTCTACAAACCAATCAATCAATGGATAAATTAATAGTAAATGAATCCATAAGAAATATGAGCTCTACCTCAAACAACTATGAGTTATAATAATCTAATAATATTATAGTAGTCACAGGGGTCATTTTACTACATTGACTACTTTTAATACTTTAATTAGTTACATTTAATTAAGTAATATTTTAAATGCAGGACTTTTATTTGTAATGGAATATTTCTATAGTGTGGTATGCCTACTTTTACTTCAGTAAAGGATATACAGTACTTCACCACTGCTGCTACAATTTTGAGGAACTTCTACTTTACTTGACTATTTTCATTTTATGCCATACTTTTTAATACCTTACATTTCAGAAGGAAGTATTGTACTTTGACTTCACTACATTTATTTGACAGCTATCATTTGTAGTTACTTTGTAGATTCAGATTAATCAGAAGATTAAATGAACCAATAAATTATGATATATGATTATAGGTTAAGCTACAGTATATTTAAAATTAGCTCTGCCTTTACCAGCTGCAACATTAAAGTGATATACAAATTAATGCATCAATTATTAGATATATAATAAACAGGATTCTGAGATGGACACAAATAGTAGTCTAAATATATTTTAATGTTATTACAACATTGGGGCCCCCAGAAATTTTTCATTGGGTGGCCAGGCAGGGGCAATGAAAAATTTGGGTTGGCACACCTAAGCCAAAAACTCTCACTCATATTGGCATAGCATTTAACTAGTTTATATACTTACTGTAGTTAATTTATATACAGTATATGAACTAGTTGAATACTATGTCAATGTGAAAGTTAATGTTACTAATTATCTGATGTACATAGACTAATACCAGTACAGTTAATATTTTTTTCCATAATAATTCTGTTTTAATGTGTTGCGTATGTGATAGGCTTTTCATGGTTCTTCAAACATGCTAGTTGTCCTTTTCCTTAAAATGGCATTTTGTAAACTGTGGCCAGAATTTGAAGGTACCTCCAAAACTATAGGGGGCAGCATATCACCAGAGTAACTGCCATCTGCTGCTCACTATACTGTTTGTTGTAGTTATCTTAGGTTGTAATTATTTTTGGACCACTAGCTCAGTTAGCGATGGACCCAGTGGCCCTACAGCCAACTGAAGTCTGCTTAGATCACAACCTCGTATCACAGAGGGGAGCAACAGGGCTCCACAGCCTGAACATGGCTGGAAACCAAACTGGGACCAGAAACAGCCACTGACACTGAAGACAGAAGGCAGAACATACAGTATGATGGTGATTAAAACTGCTCCATGAAGGACTATGACATTGGGGATGACAGGACACAGCAGGCGGGGATAGGAGAGAGGTGAAGCGGCAGAACAGCCAGATAGAGTCGCATATCAGCAGTGGGTGACAACCATGTGTAGAGATGGAATATTTTCACATCTTACTCCGTGAATCGAGGATTTACTTCGACCAAACCAGAGGTGATTGTGGAAAGACAAACCATGATGGTTTTTGTGAGTCTCATTTCGTTTATGTCCCGTGTGAGTGAAATGTGTTTTATGAGGAGTTAACGAGGCAATTAAGCTAGTCTTAGTTCAGTAAAAGAGAGAAACTGTTTGGTTGTATTTTTCTGCTTGGTAAGGAAAATAGGTGTAAGAATACTTCCTTTCTTGACATTTTGTGAGTTTATTTTATTTACTTAATAGACTAATCACTAAGAGAGCTTGTAAAACTTAGTAAACCCACCGCTAGTACATATCTCCCAGCTGAAACTATAGGGAGTTTCAGACTATCGCCTCTAGAGGTACAAAGAGCATGGTATTACGAGACAGTACGGGCCGGGGCTTGCTGGTTAGCATGCTAACTTCAGTAGATATCTCTGCAACACACCACAGAGACCTCTTTGACATAACATCAACACTGCTGTTTATTCACATTCTTTTGATAATGATAGTTAATTTTTTTTGAACAGTTTAGACAAAAATTAGGAATATGTATCATGTAACCACATTATTAACTCTGTTAGGTTCCTGGTTTTGTTTGTTGTGCTTCCCTCCTTCTCTCTCCCATCTTCATGCTCTCCTACATCTGCAGGGCGTTTGTGTGACAGGAGGGCGTGGCTGGCTGCTAATCAGGCACACCGGCTTCCACTCACCTCATCTGCTGGGTTATATAGTCTGGTCTCTCACTCCACTACGTTGCCAGATTATTCCGTCTCATCCGGAGATCCTATGTGCTTCGCTACGCTTACCTTCATGTTTTTCCTCTTGTCAGTGATTATTGCTTCGAGTCAGCTATCAGCCTCAACCAGATCGTTTGTCTGTGATTTTTGTTAGAACATTCAGATCGTTTGTCGGCTCTTTTGGTTCTTTATTTTCAGACCGTTTGTCTGCACCTTTTGTTTGAACCCTCAGATCGTTTGTCTGCTCTCTTAGTTTTTATTATCAGATCTTTTTATCTGCTCCTTTTGTTCGTACTTATTAAAGTATCATTTTTGTTTTTGGCAAACCTGTGTCAGTCTCTGCTTTGGGGTCCAAACCGTTTACAGAAACATAACAAGCTCAGAAAATAAAGGTCTTAAAACTAGATTTTGATATAGAAACCCTCTTCAAGACAAGCAGATAGATACCATGCCCATACCTACACCAGAAAATCCATGTGGTCCATCATGGTGATGGTCCTCATCAAGTCTGTCTGAAAATGATGAATCAGTCCGTAACACAAAATCATTTATGGGGTATTTCATTCTGTTGTTAATGTTTTTTATAAAAGCTCTAGCTTGCGTATCACATATAACAGAATCCAGCTCAATGAAAACCTTCTTTCCAGGTAAAGTCTCTCAAACATTCATCAGGGGTATTTGGTTTTTTTGTACCACAAAAAAGGCCAGTAACAACAGGTTCCTTCATTGGGACACTTAGCATTTTTATTGTGCTCTCAAACAATGGCAAGCCATCAATATTTATCTGTAATCTAAAAGTAAATCCATCTGCAACGTTCTCAAATAGTTGGGTCAGGGTGTTATGCAGTGCTTTCAGGACACCTCTATAATGTTACAAACCACCACACTTTTGTTGGATTTTATATTCAGTGTGGTTGGAAGGATGGTTCGAGCATCCTTGGGCACTTCTGGGTGGTACAATCTCAACAAACTAAGGGGGGCTACTAAAGAAACACTGAACTGTACAGACCAATTGGCTAAGCTTGCAACAAGGGTGACTGGCTTATCAACAAACTGAGACTCTGCTTCAGAGGCAGACTCAGAAACACTTTGTCTGTCTGTCTGGTGGTGGAATGTGTGTCAGCTTTGTTTGTTTGCTCTGATTTTAACAGAGAGTCTTCTGCAATGTCACGCAGTCGTTTTTCTAGAGCAATGCAAGCCCTCCGTCTGACTCCAGAGCTCGTTAATGGAGGTTCCCTCCTTTTCATCGTCTCTAAGAAAGATTAATTGTTACCAAAAAAAAAGCTTTACAGTGCCTGATAGCCGTAATAACTGCATCAGACTAAAAAACATAGACCACATTAAAAAAAGCTTAAATGGACTAAAAAATAAAAAAGAGAGAAAAGACTTGCCCTACTATTATGAGGCTCTTCGCTCTCTGACCAAACCTAAAATGAAGACAGACACCTCTTTATGTTTACATAAATTTATGTTATGGGGTAACAAGCAGAAAAAGCTGGCAAGCACTGAGTGATCAGATTTTATATTGTTATTAGTTATATAGATCAACAGTATTAATCAAAAATTATGTAATCAATGATAAAAAACAAAGTTCTCTGCAGCCCTAAAGATATTATCAAGATAAGTTTCTGACATTTTTACTGAAAACTAAAATTAAAGATGTAAATACGTTTAATTACTGTTAAAATCACTGAAGCCAGCAATCTGTAACTGTAAATACTGGCTGTCACTATTACTGTCACAGTGGTTATTTTCATTATTTATTAAACAAAGTTTCAATTAATGTGAAGCATTTGAATAAAAGCATATTTCTGGGTATATTTTTTTTTTTATAAATAAATAAATCATAACCAAACACTTTCAGATTGGCTGCTCTTCTTGAATGGTCACTCTCTCTCTCGCACGTTGAACCACTCCAGCTCTCATTAGACTGTTTACTTTATGGTCGAGTGCCCGTTTCGTCAAAAAATCTTTGACTATTGATTAAAAAGCAAACGTAAGCCTCACCAGTTGAAGACATGTTATTTCTACTAACCCTTTGTCAGTTAACAGTTCATCAAACCTGCAGTTTACACCTGCTAACGCCAAAAAGTTCACTCGTTTTATAGGCTATGTATGTCGCATATATACATTCTGCTTCATCTCTGCACTAACAACGTTACTGTACAGACATATGCAAATATCAGAAGTAACCGCATTTAATAATGACTGCCTTCAATAATTGCTGGCTTACTCTTTAGCATTACAGGGTTGTGTTTACTTCCTTAACTTCCTCTGCCCCGCAACTGGGTTTAGTAATAGAGCCAGGTGAAGTAAAGAAAAACAGATGGAGGCTGAATATATCTTTGTTTCATGACCCAGAATTTAATAGTTTAATAGAAAAGGAACTTGACAATTTCTTCCTGGTGAACATTGGGTCAACAGATGAAGTTGGTACAGTCTGGGAGGCCTCTAAGGCTTATATAAGGGGGACAATTATAGCCTATTCTAGTGGGGAAAAAAAGAGAGCAAATACAAAGGATAAAAAGTCTTGAATCTAAGCTTAAAGAATTAGAGAAAAAAAATTCTGAGAAACACACTGACCTACTACTGAAACAATTATGTGATTTGAAATTTCAAATAAATGAAATATACAATAAGAGAGCTGACTATGCCCTATTTAGACTGAAAAGTAATTTCTATGAGAGTGGAGAAAAGTTAGGGAAGCTAGGCAATTACAGCAGAAGGAGGCTAGTTATGCCATACCGGCTGTTAAAGATGAGAAAGGGGAATTGGTAACAAACACAAGGGATGTTTACAAGGTATCTGTAAATTTTTATAACCAACTTTATAAATCTGAGGTTAAAGGCATAGTAGGCGATTCTTTTCAGAAGACTTTCTGTTATATTACTTGAAATTCTCGTAACATACCGATAGCAATGAATAAATTAAATGCTCCAAAAATGAGAAAAAAAAAATCCTCATCTGTGGCAGTGACAGGGCTGTAAGAAGCCTGTCCAATTAGAACATTCGGTCTGGAGAAAATAAGTGGATGAACCTGGCTACTTCCTGCTTGCATGCACTCTGCCCGTGCAATGCCGAACACTCATTGGGCGCGTCACCAGTCTTCTACAGGGCAAAGGCAGAGGCAATAGCTACAGCTAGCAAGCGAGTTGCAGAACCAAAAAACTAAAGAAGAAGAAGAGTTGCAGAATGGCAGGGAAAGTACCTACAACAGCTTTCGGTCGCAAAAGAAAGACTATTTGAGACGGCTACGAACAAAAAGAGGTTGTGCGATTCTTTCA
>JBBPCS010005885.1:0-10178 GCA_037974645.1 Hollardia meadi
AAAGACCATGTGGTCTCACAAAGTTCAGTTTGATTCACACCATAAAATACCTTCAGTTATGGATCCCAACAACAGCATGAAGCTATAAAGCGGTTCAGCGTCTGGGGGATCAGTTAGTATATAATCTCATAGTAGGAAAACTTTTTTTTAAGCTCTATTAAACCTTTTCCAAGTTTCCAATTTACACTGATAGTTGATAAAAACTTAAAGGGATGCAAAAATATTCCAAACTGCTTCCAAACTATTAATATTGTATTTAATATTGTTGGCTGTACTTGGGCACAGCAGTGCTTTGAGCTAGATGCTAAAAAAACATGTTAACATGCTTAGAATCATGTATTGCAAACATTACTAACATGCTAATGTTTACCATGGTCACCATCTTAGTGTGTTAACATGCTAACATTTGCTAATTAGCACTAAACACAGAGAACGGCTGAGGCTAATGGGAATGGTGATGTCATCGGGTAACTGTAAATTAGTGTTGGACAAGGTGACAACTTTGACCTGCTGGCTGCACTAGAGGAAAACTCAGGGGATCGCCACAGTCAGTGGGATGGATCAAGGCAACCCACACAACATTTGAGATATTTAATTCTGGACCAAATGTCGCTAACGCAGTGAAAAGAAAGAATTCAATCAAACAGAAAAAAAGGGCATCACCATTTACATTTTTGAAGCTCCAACAAGCTCAAGTTTGATACTTTTACTACTGGAATTTGATTGCTTAGGCTACATCATCCATTGATCCGACTTCTTTGTCCTTTAACACTCCGTCAAGCTAAAAACAAGCTTGTTTTTTATGTTTTGTCTGTAAAAGGTCGGCAGGTTGTAGACACGAGGTTGGCACTGGACAGTAATCATAAAGCTCATTTCTGCAATATCTCTGGGTGTCTGCGGCTATTGCTCATTCTCAGGCAGCTCCGCAGTAATGACCGAGCTGAGTAAACACACACACAAAATTAGAAGAGGTGTTAAACATTCAAACAGTGATTGCTTCGTCAGCGTAAGAGGCAGAACAAGAGAGCAGATGTTTAATGAATGGCTGATGAGTGCAATCAATATGAATGAATGAGTAACAAGAGCCGATCGTTTTGTAACTGCACATATTGACGACATCACCCCATGATAATGACACACAGTCATTGTGAAGCTAAAGCAGCAGTCGTCGATCGGTACAAACTGCGATACACACTTCATGGTAAGTGGGGTCAGAGGTGAGCCGAAACACCTTTTCTGTCTCCAAAAACAGAATTCTGTTCCAAATTTTTTTTAAATCAGAACAATATTAAGGGAAATCATTTCCCTTCTCATTTTCAGTGCTGGTTTTTTTTCTGCACAGAAGCATGTAAACCGTACATGCCTTACAATAACATAAACAATTTGACTTAGTTGCTTTACGTTGCGCACTGTATCACATTATGACAAGAAAACATCTTGTTGAAGAAGAATGAAAAATTCATCCAAGTTAGACACAAGGAAATCCATTTTTTAAATAACTTTAATGTGCTTGTTATGATCTCATTATAATGACCAGATTTTCTTGTTGGTCAACAATTATGAAAAACATAAAACAGAACAGAAAACATACTTGTTCTTTGATGCAATAGCCTGAAGTGTTAACTCAAACAGCTGACGCAGAGCTAGAGCACGGCACCAGGATTTTTAGGTTTGAATGAGCCAGAGTCATTTTTGGCTGGGCCTTAGTTAAAGAAGTTATTATTGTTTGCCTTACTTGGACTGGACTTGGCTAAAACAGTAATGACTGATATCATTCTGTGGAAGGCGACTAGTGCGACTGGGTGATTATAACACTTTTTAAAATCTTGTTCTAAAACATTTTCAATGCAGAGATGGCTTATTATTTACCTGTGACATTTTGTATATTAAAGGCGGCACATGCGGGTATATTGCTCACTTTAATTCTATTTAAGGAAAAACCATGTTGCTAGGATGATCCGGCTGGATTGTTGTTGTCCCAGCAGAAACGGCCTATACGCCTTCGAGGGAGAGACACCATCAAGTCAGGCAGGAATTTTTCAGCTCTACCCCCCATCTTGCCTACATTCTTCCAGTCTCAATAGGAATTGTATTTGCATCTATGAATTTAGTGACAGTGAATGATCTGCATTCTAAACCGCTGGTGCGTTCTACACAGCTGGAAACTTGAGTGATTCTGGCCATCCGTTCTAAATATTTTACAGTGTTCGGAAATCAATGTCGCTTGTGCCCTGACTATGAACTGACAAGACACACCTACTACATGATACTACTTGTTTAGGGAAAGACTTCAAGGGAGAGAATAGTGTAGTAAAGTGCGAATGCAGCAGGAGCCTTCTTGAGACATCATCTGCTGCTGAACAACTACCTTGTGGGTACCTGTGATTGGTCCAGAATTGGCACATGATAGTAGCCTTATAAAACTTTTACTTTTATTTTAGAAAGAAAAATGTTGTTTTTGTCTTAATTGTTTAGTTAAAGGTTACTTTTCAATAACTAGAAATTGATGTGAAGAAAATATGTTCTCCCAGTCATTTGGAATGGTCCAGTTGTACAAGTGGGTGGAACCACCAGGCCTAGGCCCACCCACAATACCGCGCCTGCCTAGTTTTTTATTTATTTTTACATAAGCACAACTTTTTTTTTAAAGTATCCTTTAATGTTTAGCAATCTTTAACCAATGCTATTAATGAGTTGTTACCAAGATATATACTGCGTGAGATATCTTACATTTGGAAAATAAACGTATTAGAGCAACTGGACACCCAAGTCGAGAATTCCAAGAGAAGGCGCAGGCTTGTGAGATCTCATCATTGGCATAATCAACATTGCAATATGAGGCCACCTTTTTAGTTTTAGTCACATAAAGAGTAATAAAGAAGTTTCACAGTGCAAAATCTCAAGTCGTGCTGTCAGAAATCAGCGAATGAAAATAGAGCAATTATAGCAGTGTCAGTAGTGGTGCAGAGGGAAGGAGGAGGAAAATATTACTGTAGCTGTCAACACTGTGTCATAGCAGAAATGTACTGTGTCGGACATAAACAAGGACAGGTTTCAATGAAATTGCATGCCAAAAAACATCTTGCTGAAACAGAGTGAATGAAAATGGGATGCATTCCATTTATGTGTGAGGTGCAACAGAAGACGTTCACCTGAACAACAACCTGCACATATGTCACGCCTGGACCACTCGTTCAAGAACATGAGAAAACTGATGAACGCTAGGGGTATTCTTAAATACCTCAAAGATTCTTAAATCTTTGCATTAAAATATTGACTTTCAGTTCTAAGAAGATAGTCTGAATGAGTCATTTACAGAAATGCAAGCATGAATGCAGCACTACTCAAGAAATGAGCTTTGCAGGCCTGCCGTTGACCAGTACAGATGGTAACAACAGCAGTAGATCGAGTGATGGGGGGGTTACAGCGTGGACAGATGGCAACCGTGGCACTGCCAAGCATAAGGCTGCGGGGCTGAAGCCAAAGTGGGAAATACAGCAGGTGATCGTCAATATGGTGGAGACAATGACCTGCTGGAAACATTGTGATCCTTCAAAAGGTCCCTTTTTCCAAAGCAATGCAAGGCCAGCTGTAGCATTGTGCCAATATTTCATATGATAAAAGATGAATTTGGTTAGTGTTTGAGCTCTTTGATATTATTCATGCAGCAATAACAAATCCTTTAAAATGTCTTTTGAATTTCTGATTTTTTTTCTCTATGCAGCATACTTTTTGAATAAATGCCAATTTTTCATTTTATCCAAACCTTTCTCTTACCCTGGTTCCACAGGCTCCTAGTTGAATTATTTCCCTAAATCAACATGCAGATTAGAAATCAGTAATTGATACTCTAAGTGAATTCTCATTTGTTGCTTTAGCTTGGGATACATGGTGGTTTTCTGGTTGTCTGGAGGCTCAGCATGTGACGCTGTGCCTGCATCCTGTGATGCCCTGCTTTCAAATTCAGGTCATGATCTGATGACACAGCCTACTTCATGCTCCATCCTGTTATTTTCCTACTGCATCTTGAGGCAGGAAAAAACCCAAAAACGAAACCACAAATTGTACCAACGAGAGCTCCACAGAACCAAATACTTGAATAAATCACTACAAGATGAATCGAATGTGCTTCCATGTTTTCCAACAAATACTTTCTGGCTTTTTGAATGAGCGTCTGCTCAGGAAACATTCACCACCTCCTTGCAACAAAGATAATCCTTAAGAACGACAACATGTGCACAAAATGAAATCCTAAAGAGCTTCCCCTAAAAGCAGGTCGACGTTGTGATTTGGAGGATCATAGTTAAAAGCTCCTCTGCCCTACTGGGGTCAACACCCCCGTGATAATTATTATAATAAATCTGGCTGAGCAAGCAAACTTCACAGTTGATTTCCTGTTTGCAGAGTAGCTTAAAGCAGAAGTGAAAAAAGTTTGTGATCTGACATATTGTTGTCTGTTTTTGTACTTATTTGGTCAAAACTGACAAGACAGAATCTGTGCTGACGTTAGCAAGCTAGGCTAACCTGTTCCACTTTGTTGAAGAGTGGAAGTTACCTAGCTTATTCTTTCTGACAAATAGCTGCCTTATGATTTCAGCTTTGATTTGCTTACACAAAAAGTAACAAGAATTGAAATTTGAGTGTGTAAAAGTGAAAAGCAGCCGATGACTCACCAGCAGCATACATGACCGCAAGCATGATGGAGGAGATCCACGCGATCTGACTGTAGGAGGCATCGAAGATGATCTGGATGTCTTTGAAGAAGACCGTGATGGCCTTGGGGAATGCGTACGAGAACCCGATGGAGATGAAAGATCCTAACACCACAGCCCACCCCCAACCGCCGTCTGGTGGGGGCACGGCGGGGGGACTTGTGGCTGGGGTCGGCATCGCTGGCCCACCTCAACGCTGACTATTCACTGCAACGACAGAAAAGAAGGGAGAGAGGAGATTAAAATTCATCAAGGAAAACTTACCACGAGCATTCTGTGTCTTTTTTTTCCCTCCTCCCTGTGTTTTTGCTTCATTTTGTCCTGTGATTGATTATTGATTAGTCAGACCTAGGCAGGCTATTTCCTCTTCTCTCTGATGTCCTTCAGCACATTAAGGTTACGAATAAATGAACTGAAATGAATTGAAATCTTTTACATATGACATTTTCCATACCTTTGAGGAACCATTGCTCAGATCAGCCATCAGAATATTGTAATGCCTATACAGTATGCCATTAATTATATATTTTTTAGGAATTACAAATTTTTACAAAATTGTGTATGTAGTATGGAGATTTTGCTGAGGCTGGTTTTGAGTTTCATGCATTTAAATCAAACACACAGGCATTTTTAATGCAGTATTAATACATTTTTTTGCCAGAAAAAGCACAATTTTAACATAATATCACTTGGAGTAAGTTGTTAAGACATGTTGTTGCTATAGCAAATAATAATATTTACAAATTTGGAAGTTAGAAAGCAACATAGCAGTAATTTGTGCTTTAGGCCACCTGACAAATGTAAGTCAAATATTTATTCTTCTCCTAGCTCTGTTTTAATCTCCACCAACTGCTGAGGGAAATATTTGCTCTTTAGCTGCTAATATCAATTCTCTAACTTTGTGTCTCTGCCTGCTGGGTAGAGTGATTTTATTATCTTCTTTGAAGTAACTTTTGAACTGCCTGCTACAATAAGGAATCAATAAATGAACCCAATCCTGAGCAGTTGTTTAAAGGAAAATGTCATGGATCATTACTGACAATATATAGATAAATCAGGTCACCAGCTGCAGCTCATATTGACAGTATACAGACGGCTGTGGGATTATAAAAGAGGTCAAAAGCTTTGTCCTGGCTGTCATTTACATGAACTAGCAATGTCACACGAAAGGGAGAAGGACATACCAGAGGTCTGTATCCTGGAGCAGGCATGTCAAACACACACACAAAGTACTAATTATCCATTCCAGAGGGACTGCACTCACTCTACCTGTGAGATCAGACCAGCATGCCCCGCCCACTATTCACCTTGAGCGTACTCCTCAGCCCTCACGCAGTAATAGCAATAGGGCGAAGGCTGTCACCTGAGAGAAACATAATGAAACCAGGTGCTGCTGGTGTACAAACTAAACACGCCCTAATTACAAAAAACAAAAATGTCCACAGCTGTACTTCTCTGTTGATTTTTTTTTTTTACAAGGTAACTGACCAGCACACACATATTCCCAGACACATCATAGTGCACAATAGGCTACCATATGTTAGAAGTCTGTCCAACCTCATTAGCTTCACCATTCTAATCAGAGAGCAACATTTTACAGCTGTATAAATAGCTCATGGTGCATACAGACATGATGGCAGCCAGTTTGGTTTCACAGACATGAACAGCCAGGGGGGGGGCCGGGGAGTCAACATGTCTCTTCATGTTTGCACTGCAGCAATTATTTGAGATTGACAAGGCTAGTCATGATTCACCAAATGTGGCTGGGAAATAACTGTCACCAGTGATTGCAACAGCGAGAACAGAGACAAGTTGAAGGCGGCACTCCACCAATTTTACACATCAAGGTCAGCTTGTTTCACATAGTTATCCTACTCATAGTCTGTAAATTAGTATAATATACATACTGCATGGTATAATATGTTCTGTGGCTCTGGAGGAAGCTATCTGAAGTCTGAAAAAAAGAATTCCCTGATGATGTCATCAGTGTAGCAGTCTGATGTCATTAGGGTTGCATTTTGGAATTGAGGATCAATCTTTTGGACCTTGACCCACACCAGGGTCTAAAAGTCAGGATATCTGTGCTGCAGTGCTGGCTCAAGGTGGCCTACACTTTTTACGAAGGCTGCAATTAATGATTATTTTGTCTATTAAATGTCACAAAATTAAGAAAAAATGCCTGTTAAAATTTCCCACAGACCAAGGAGAAGTATTCAAATCACTTATTTTATTCAGCCAACATTCAAATACCCAAAAATGCCAGGTATATTATCATTAAAGAGCGAACAAGGAAAGCATCACAATCTCACACTGCAACCAGCTAATTTTTGAGCATTTTTGCACAGAAAAGTTCCTGCTGATTAACAAATCAGTTCATTAACTAATTAGTGCAGCGCCACTTTTTGTTTTGTTTTTTTAACGCAAGCTGTTACATTACCTGGAACACATTAGCTGCATTTTGAAATTAAGCAGCACTTGTGTAAATCACAAGCCTCACTGAGTGTTTAAGCAGAGAAAGAAACACACAAGATGAAACCAAGGGTAAGACGAGTGAGCGACAGTAAATGCATGCAGTAAATGGTCAACAAAGCAACAGGTTAATGTTCATAGTCACTAATCATTCAGCTTCTGTTGCTGACAACCATGAACCAACATTCAACATTTTACAGCAGCACGCTTCATTTAAGGACATCAAGGCTTTACAAGGGGAATGGACACTTCAGTCTTCAGGGTAAATGACACGTGAACATCGGCTAACAACATCAATAAATGATGTCGCTCTCTTTCCTTTCTGATTCAGATTACTGTTCAATAGCTCTATATATATTTTATTTGTGTGTTCTAAGTGCTAATTCTATGGTAGTTATGTTGGCAACCTTTAGCCTCCATAGAATGATCTCAAAAATGTAAAAGTAAAATATTATATGAAATTGAAATCTTTTACATATGACATTTTCCATACCTTTGAGGAACCATTGCTCAGATCAGCCATCAGAATATTGTAATGCCTATACAGTATGCCATTAATTATATATTTTTTAGGAATTACAAATTTTTACAAAATTGTGTATGTAGTATGGAGATTTTGCTGAGGCTGGTTTTGAGTTTCATGCATTTAAATCAAACACACAGGCATTTTTAATGCAGTATTAATACATTTTTTTGCCAGAAAAAGCACAATTTTAACATAATATCACTTGGAGTAAGTTGTTAAGACATGTTGTTGCTATAGCAAATAATAATATTTACAAATTTGGAAGTTAGAAAGCAACATAGCAGTAATTTGTGCTTTAGGCCACCTGACAAATGTAAGTCAAATATTTATTCTTCTCCTAGCTCTGTTTTAATCTCCACCAACTGCTGAGGGAAATATTTGCTCTTTAGCTGCTAATATCAATTCTCTAACTTTGTGTCTCTGCCTGCTGGGTAGAGTGATTTTATTATCTTCTTTGAAGTAACTTTTGAACTGCCTGCTACAATAAGAGTGGCAACATTAAGGTTGTTGGCTGTAAACCAGCAGAACAAGCTGAAAGCCACTATATTTTTGTTTGCAAAAATATGAATTAAAATGGAGTCACAAAAAGTTACATGGAACAAAATGCATTGCAACATGAGATAAACTTTTGAGAAAATTAACACATTAACATTTTTTTCCCCCCAGAGTTCCATACAGTAGGTCTAATCCATGCTAATCAGATTACAGGCTGTCCACAGCAGCACTCGGTGTAGATACTGGTTTTGATTGATTGAACGTGACGACGATGCACGGACGAGCCTCAGAACTCATAAGCAGCTTAAATTGATGGGTTTGAATATGAAGCTCCAAACGGTTTGACCATAAAGGAGCAGCTAAGGAGAAGTAAAAAGGCAAACACTCAGACAAGCTTGGCGAATTTGGTTTATGATCAACCATATACTGGGAGTACATAAGAAGTCAAACAAACCAAAGTCACTGTTGAGTTACTACAATGTCAACACTTCCCCTTTGCTTTAGAAGCCCAGATCCTCATTATGCGTCATCTCTGCTGTGTTCTCCACCACACACCACTGACTATAAGAGGAAGCTGACAGAGGACTGACTATCAGGTTGCATTTACAGCCAGTGTCTTATGAACAGCATAATAAAACACAGGTGAGGACCAGTTATATTGGACTCTGGTGATAGTAAAGTGCCTGAAATATGTCATCTGAGGTTTGGTTTGTATGGACACACCTCTGTCCACACCCACAAAAAAAAGGTCAGCATCACTTGGATAACAATTTCGGGCAGACTAAGTTCCAAATCTGCAACCTTAGTCCAAGTGTCTTGTAAAGTTTTATTGATCCCTGTAAGGACATTCTTTGTTTTCTGCTCCACATGAAAGATTAAAGATAAGCAGGCCTTTATTGTATCTTATACAGAGTCTATAAAGCTTTAGCAGAGCAGCAGCAGCGTCAGTGCTCCACTGTGTCTACGCAGGTTGTTTTGGCAGCGCTCAGAGCCAAACACACAAACTCTGTAGTTACGCATGTAAAATAGATGGAAACATACTCAAAACGTAAAAACTATACTGTGTTGTCAGGTGCGTCTGAGACGGACGACTGAAAAACACAGCTGAAATGCCTTGTGAGTTAAATCTATACTGAATAAAGAGTCTACAGCCATGCTAGTGGCTGTACTTAGGCATAGTTGTTCTTTGAGCTAAATGCTAGCATAAGCATGCTAACATGCTCACACTGAGAATGCCAATATGCTGATGTTTAGCACGTATGATGTTTACCACGTTCATTCGCATCTTATTTTAGCAGGTTAGCATGCTAACAGCGAGTTAACAGGTTAGCATTAAACACATACCCAGTACAGCTGAGGCTGATGGAAATGAGTTTGACATTTGGTTATAAAACAAATTGAAGTTGAGATTTTGACCGCATGATGACGCATGACAATATCAGAAATAGCAAAATTCTTCATGAGGGGGACAGAAATTTCACTCAAGGACAAATATGTCAACCTTATGATGCCGCTAGAAGACATTGTCATCCCTATAGCCACGGTGCTATAGCATGGCTAAAAACAAAAGACATTGGTTATTCTTATTAATAAATTCCTTAAGAGTCAAAAGTAAAGAATCATCAGGTACAAATACCCACAGTTAAAAACTCGTGAACCATGGGGACACACATTCACAAACACACTTGTCATTGTGTGTTGCTGGGACACGCACGCAGTTTGTTTTAGTCCAGTGTCCACTGCGTGTACTTGAGATGGCTGGTTGCCTTCACCTTGTGAACCTTTTCAAACAACAGGGCTGAGTAAGTGAGCAGCGTGGAGAAGACGGGGGTCCAGGAACTACAATAGTGTTTCTATCAGACTCATCAGACTGGGTTACTTAGTACTGGACTGCAAGAGGGCCACTCTGTGTGTGTGTGTGTGTGTGTGTGTGTGTGTGTGTGTGTGTGTGTGTGTGTGTGTGTGTGTGTGTGTGT
>JBBPCS010005886.1:0-10178 GCA_037974645.1 Hollardia meadi
TGTGTGTGTGTGTGTGTGTGTGTGTGTGTGTGTGTGTGTGTGTGTGTGTGTGTGTGTGTGTGTGTGTGGGTGAGAGAGAGAGAGAGAGAGAGAGAGAGAGAGAGAGAGAGAGAGAGAGAGAGAGAGAGAAGAGAGCGTTTTTATTTTATATTTAAAGTCCCTAATGGTCTTTTAAGGCCGTCTGGAACTTCACCACAGGTTCCACTCTCCCCCTCTAAAGGCCTGTCAGCTCTAAGTGCTCGTGACATTGTAATTGAAAGTAGGGCCTTAAGTGATGTTGAAGCATTGGGAGTCTGTTTTGCATTGCAATGAATGCACATTCTGGACAGGTTTTGTTTGCTCGTGGCACCCAGGGAGAAGACTTCTCTTTTACAGCATGACACTAGCAGTGAAGAGTGTTGTTTTGGCTTTTCTGTGTTGTAAAAGTAGACTTGGGTGAGAAAGTGGCTGGATTTGTTGCAAATATTTTGGGAGGAGGAACGCTCAAGGGATACTTGATTTATGTTTTCTTCCAAGTGACTTGCACAATTCTGAGAATGTTTATGCACCTGCCAGGTGTAATCAAACTCAACGTAAGAGCTCCGTGGACCTTTTCAAATACTATAAATACCCATACTTTAATGTTACTTTGCCCAGAGTTTAAATGAAAAAAGATTGAAATAAGATTGATTTCAGATCAACACAGACATACGTATAAAAGTGATCTTTATATTATTCTAGTTACCATGAGAGTACGAATTCTACATTACATTTGGGTGAGATTATTTGAAACCTATCTGTCTTCTTCTGCCCAAAGACACAAAGCAGAGCGACACAAGGAACAAACAGGAGGAATTAACACAACACACTTGAAAAATGAGCAGGGTTGCTGCAGGTCAGTTAACTATTTGGTGCATCGACACTAATTGGTTCTTAATTCGTGTTTGTGTCGGGTATTTCGAGGGAGTTGGTGTTCATAAGTTGATAAGCAAGTCTGGTTGGTTGGTCTCATTGTGCTGCTGTGTTTCCCCTCCTGGATTATACTGTGATATTATGTCCAGAGTGACAATTGATTGGCAGCAGCAATGACCTCTCCACCCAGCCAACCCCTCCCCCAACACACACACTTCTCTCTCCTCACACACACATACACACACATTCGCATACACACCATCCCCCTTTGCTGCTCTTTGGCTGAACCTGGGGTCAAGACCTGAAGTAATTAGCATTGAGCTGAAACAATAGAGTGTGCCCTGGACCTGATGGTTATCAGGGGCGTGGTGTGTGTGTGTGTGTGTTTGTGCGTGCACATGAATGAAGTGAAAAAAACTTGGAAACAAACCAAAGCTCGTTTTCAAGGACTTGGATACACTTGACCCAAGAGCAAACAGAAAAAATAATCTGTGATACTTTGTTGGCATCACAGCAGTAGCACTTTATGAAATCAGTTAATTAAGTGCATTATTTTACCAGTAGATAAAAAGAAGCAGAGAGGAATAGGAGTGTGAGGTAAGGAGTTGCAGCAGCACATAAAAAGCCCTAGCCACCAACACACCCCTTCCCCTCTGTTTACTTTTCACAGTAGAGTGTGAATAGCAGGGGCGAACAGACAACGTGTTGGAATTGACAGACTAATGACTGTCACACTCAGTGGATAATGACCACAGTTACTCTATAAGCCATAAAACCACTGAGTTAATAATCAAACAGGCTTTCCCATTAAAACTGACATTAATTGGCCAGTAAGAGAAGAAAAGGGGACTGTATGTTTTAAATCTGTTTGTAGCCTCATGTACGGTACTGACAGGTGACAAATTAAAGGGAAAACCTGAATAATTGAGTGGAGAAACATAACAAATGCAGAGGCTTCCACACAGAGTCGCTCTACGGTACAATGGTACAAGAGGAAAAGATCTAAGTGACTTTGAAAGAGGATTCATTGTTGGTGCATAGATGGCAGGAGCTCCAGTCACAAAAGCCCTTTTTACACAGAGATTGTGCAATATTGCCGCAACGAAGACCCTTCTCTGCGCCGCCTTTTTTTCTATTCTGCAATTATAAGACGCGTGACCACAGCAGTGTCGGAGTCTAGTATGATGTTTTACATGTGCGACATGCAGCACTTTCTAAACGATAGAATAACATGGCAATAACAATCATTTACCGTCCCTGTTATGTGGCGGATGATCTCGTCCTTTGCTCTGAGGGTAAGTAGCTCCTGCTCCTCGCACTGTCTCCACAATTTGTAAACATTTTCAGTTGTTTTTCTTCTTCTTTGAGTTAGCTGCTAACTGCTGCTAGTTGCTTTTAAATCTCCCGGTTGAGGGTTGAACACAAAAAATGTCCATAAAACGTCACAGCCCTGTCTCGTTGTTCCGCCACGCTGGCTCACTCACTTTATACACACATCGATTTGGCGCTGTTACTACCTCTGTTGCCGTCTCAGAAGTGGAACAACTTTGACCCCCCATTTGTCTCTGTGACGTTTATACAGACGGCGAGGCGTATCAGAGGTGCAACAGGCCAGCATTGAACGGGCTGTGTAAAAGGTGCTAAAGACTGCTCATCTGACTAATGCTTCAATAGAAACGGTGACTAGAGTGACATCTGCATTTAGATCTTTGGGAAAGACATCAGTAAATAGGGTCAGAACTTGTGGTCAACAGTGCACATTGAGCAACTCATTTTTCTATAGGTGAGAATGTCAATGCAGGACCAGCTTGTGTCAGAACAGTCAGTCATTAGTTAAATTCAATTCAAACTTTATTTCAGACTCAAAAGGTTAGTAAAAATAGTAAAAATTACATAGGGAGAGATATCATAGTAGGGTTGCAGTGCATAAACCCCTTATTATAAAGATGAAGGCACTTTTGAGAGTTCAAAATGGGAAAAATTACAGGCACTGGTCTACAGAGATGTGGGGGAAAAGTGATATGGTCGTCCTTCACCATATTCTTGACAAGTGAGTGAGTGCATATGTGGCGTATCAACCTATTCTCATTCCCGGGGCATCAAATACCGACATTTTGTCACGTCCCTCTTCATGTCATCCAAAAGCAAGGTACCCTTAGCATTAGGATGAGACGTAGCGCACTTTAATGTACCTCCAATGTAAATACATTCGCATCAGTATGACACGATGCAAGCAACTGCACAACGTGATGTGGTTTACAAAGTGACAGTCCCAAGGCAGATTTGGGTTGAGTGGCGGATCATGTCGGGGTGTGTTGCACATAGACACTGAAGGGTACCTTTTGTGTCTGCATGAGGTGCGAGGAGCCCATGACAAAGTGGTGGTATCTAACGACCTGGGATGCGAACGTGTTGGCTGTACGCCAGTGGTGATCCAGTGGCTTTCTTATGCTGTGAGGGGCATTTTGTTGGCATGGTTTAGGTCCACTTGTTCCCTTCGAGGAAAAGGTCACTGCAAACTCCATGATGGGAGCGGTCTCTTCCAGGATGACGATGTCCCCATCCATAGGTCATAAGGGGTCACTAAATGGTTTGATATGAATATGATGTGAATCATACTTATGCAAGGTTCTTTGCAGTCACAAGATCTCAACCCAATAGTATGTTGGACCAACATGTCATGCTGAGTTCACACAACAGCATTATTGCCATGATTTTCCACTGGCCAACAGTTTTTTGCAGTTCCTTGACCATAGCCCAAAGATCAGACAAATCAGCACTCGATTGCTATGTGTGAACTGTTCAAAGACGTGATCTGAGGGCAGACATCTGAAAGATACCAAGCAGGCTAAATATCTGCTCGTGTCGGGGATGGGTCGAGGAGCCATGCAACGAGCTACCGCCAATGACAGCAGGCATGGAGGAAGGGAGGAGTGGAGAAGGAGAGACTAAAGAGTACCAGAGCAGCAGCCAACCAGAAAATGTAGTTTGAAGACCAGACCGACTCGCTGGGGATCCCTCCTGCTGAAAGATCGTGTAATGTGTGACCCCTGTCACTGATCAGTCATGTATTGTGCAAACCACAATGACTTCAAGATTCCTGATACATGACACAAAGTTTTGTAGTGTGAGCAATACAGCGATTGCACCAGACTTTTGAAAGAATGGTGTCCCATCCTGCTAGTGGAGTCCCAGAGACTTGTAGAATCAATGCTACGGAGCATTAAAGCAGATCTGGCGGCATGTTGTAAGAAACCTTATGTGTCACCTGTCTGTACATTTAAGGTCACAGATCTATACAAGTCTTCAAAGTTGATGCAGTGCATATGACTTATTTGTTACGTTCATCTCTGGCTGTTCATCATAAATTATTTCAGCGTTTTGGTTTTTGTGAATCCACAAGGAATGCATTTTCTGGCCTTCTTACTTCTATGCACAAATCCCTTTCTGACCAAACCAGCAATCAACTGCAGGAAGAAATCAGGCTGCCAGTATTCGGGTTAGTGCAAGCATAGCAATAGACATTTATGCCAACTAACTGATGGTGACTGTATGGAAAACAGCCTCTGCCGGTCGCAGAGGTGGGCTCTGGAAACAGTAAATATCTAATCAAAATGTATTAAAAACATGATGTGGGTAGCAGGAAGTGGGAGGTTGATGAGGGAATTTCAGCTGTGCACATCGCTGATGGCAGCAATTGACAATATGCTCATGTTTATTCAAAACATTCCCTATCAGTTCTACACATTCTTACTGATTTATCTTTGTTCAAACATAGAGGGTTGATGATTACTCCGGTTACTGAAGTAGATTCGTAAACTAACCACAAGACATGCAGTCTGTACACGAGTTTGTTTTGCAGTGCAGGAAGGCTGATTTCCACTGCTTTGCCCAGCAAAGTAGTCAGGGCTTTCTAATTATCTCTGCCACACAGTTTCCTCCAGCACAACATTCATGAGATTCTTTTAGCATGTTGATGCCAACAGAAAGGACTTAATGGTGTGGTTCCCCATCCCAAATTACCTACCCTTGTTAACATTTTGATGGTTTAAGAGCCCTGCCTTTGGAAGGACATGTGTCCTGGCTGGCTTGGGTTCAAACCCTCCCCACAGTCTTAACTTCCCTAATCCCTACTCTGCATCACTGCCACCTTTGTTACTTCCACAGTAACACAAAATACATGTGCAGGATTATAGGTACCACATGAGTTAGACTGACTGGGCAAATATAATGAGTGAACACCATGCGTATTGTTTAATTCGGCTTTAGTCTCCAGTTATAAAGGCGGGATTTAAGGAGGTCAAGTTAAAGGAATATTTATATCTTGATTGGGTTTTGGGATTTAAATGTCATAAGTCGATCCTGAAATTAGACCTTGAGGGAACTCCCTTCATCACATACTCATATATCAATGTCTTCTAAATAATTACAGCTGCTGTCATCTTGGCTCAAAAACACACAGTCTCAGTTGGTGTAGATGCTGCCTTGGTGCTGACACATTGACTTATGATTATTAATAATGTCGTCTTCTTGAGCAGATGGCTGTAAGTGATGCTAAAATCAGCTAGAGTGCTGATATTGGCAGGGACTGCACCTGTCCATAATGATTTAATACCAGAATAATTTAATAACAAAATTAATTTTGATTTTGTTCCTAACTTCCTCCTTTTTGGCAGTGCTTTGACTATTTAATGTCACATATTCACATTTTCTGACCCATTTGTTTCATAAAATAAAAACAATTCACAAAAAGAACAAGGGAAGTGGCTTTTGCCACATAAAAACATTCTCTGGTTAGACATCAATCACTCTGTATCGTATGAAACTCGATTGAAACACCACCACATAAATAAATAAAAAACAAATAAAACAAATAAAAACCACCCTAACCCTAACAATCACCTACCGTCCCTGTTATATGGACGCATACATAACATTAACCAAACTTCACCTCTGTCCTGTTCTGCTGCCTTTCATACAGATGTTGATTTGACGCCGTTACTACCTCTGCTGCTGGCTCAGAGGCAGCTCAACAATGATTCCTTATTACACTTTTATAACTTTTATACAGAATGGCGAGGCACAATAAAGGCAGTCCCACCTTGAACAAGCTGTGTAAAAGGGGCTAAAGTGTCTTTTTTTTTTAAATTCAGGGCACTGCTGCTGCTTACTTAATGAATAAAATTAAATGAATACATAAACATGGTAGGTCGATCACAGCCCTGTTAAGGTTAATTTGGTCTTGCTGTGGGAATGTACCATTCTAACCTTTCAGCTTGGCAGGCAGAGTGAAAGGCAGTACCCCGAGGACAGAACAAGACACAACTGTGAATCAGTCACCAGATAGCATCTTATGGCTCTATGCCCAATCCCTTAGTCCTTGAAGTGTGGTATTAATAGGCCTACCAACTCCTTGGAATGGTGAGAGAGTGCATAACTGCAAATGTTTTGCATGCATGAGTGTGTGTCTAATGCTGTATGGCCCTACTTCCATGAATTTGGTAATTTTCAGCTTCTGTGTATGCAAATGCAGGTGGTTTGGAAAGGCAAGGGCACAGAATGCGTGGGAGTAGGAGCTTATGCCATTACAGGGTTGTGGGAGTTTGATGGAAAAGAGTGGGGGGTTTCTACAGGTGATCTGTCCCCTCTGGGACTGCAGGCTCATATTACCCTGCTGTGGAGTACCATACACAACCGCACACAGAACTGCACACACTCTTTCTTTAACTCTCTTCCATCACTGACTCCATCTCCTGACACCCCCACCCTCCCTTTGGGCAGTCGGCCTTCAGCTCCTCTTCGGTTTCTAACTGTGCATCTGCAGCACCGGAGCAACAACATGGCTGGGCTGGGAAATGATATACATTTTGTTAACTTGTAATATTATCTATTTCTGTGGCCAATGTTGCAAAATCAATGAGCAGGACAGCTTTATAACATTATTGGGTTTTATATGATTTAATTATACATCGATGTGATGAAGTGTCTTGACTTCTCAGATGTCTAATTAGCAGGATTTGCTAAAAAATTTCAATATCATGTCATCTGTAGCCTATATAAAATGACAAATTCCAAGACAGGACAAGATTTTGTACATGTTACTCACCTTAACAGATTTCCTCATAAAGCGTTTCATTCATGCTGCAGTTTGTTAGAAAGACATACTGGAATATGCCCTTAATCCCTTACTAAACCCTTAATTCCCGTAACCAATTGAACCCAAACTACCAAAGCAGTGTAAAAACATGACCACATCCCCAAACATGTGCAGTGACACGGAGCTACTCTTCAGAGATCAGAAATGCAGTCACCATTAAGTGCGTTCATTGTAACGAAGTAACATGTCAACCAGCACAACTATATGGCTCTTTTGTATGTTTAAAATACTGCACCCCCCCCCCCCCATCTCTCTCTAGCCTTTTTTTTAAAACACAGAGATTGCGCAATATCACAGCAACGAAGACCCTTCTCTACGCCGTTTGTCATTCTTCTTCTTTGAGTTAGCTGCTAACTGCTAACTGCTTTTAAATCACCAGGTTTGAGGGTCGCACACAAACCATGTCGACAAAACGTCACAGCCCTGTCTCGTCGTTCCGCCTTGCCGGCTCACTCCGTTGATACAGATGTCGATTTAGCGCTGTTACTACCTCTGCTGCCGTCTTAGAGGTGGAACAACTCTGACTCCCCATTACCCATTGCCTTCGTGACGTTTATACAGACGGCGAGGTGCGACAGAGGTGCAACAGGCGCGCATTGAATGGGCTGTGTAAAACAGACCCTTCTGTCTGTCTGTTTGTCTGTCTCTCTTCTCTCTCAACCCAACCGGTCAAACACCCGGGTCTGCTCCGAGGTTTCTGCCTCCTAAAAGGCAGTTTTTCCTCACCACAAAGTGCTTGCTCATGGGGGCATGTTGAGTCTCTGTAAATGAAAGAGTATGGTCTAGAACTACACTTCATGTAAAGTGTCATGAGATAACTTTTATTGTAAAGTGGCGCTATATAAATAAAACTCGACTTATCCCATTTTTATTGCATTAAATTTACGTTAGGTTTGAAACATTACTTTAGTTCCTGGAAAGCTCACTTTGAAGCCTTATACTCTATTTAGGGATACCATGGAGAAATAACAAGAAAAGCTTCTTGTTAAGTTTAGGCCTGGTTCTGATTGTGTTTTGCTTTTGTCTCTCAATCTTCTTCCCTTTCTAAACCACACACCGGGGATTATAGTTTATCATGTGCACTAAATACTGATTAACCAGGTAATAAAAATCATCTGGATTTATTTTATTTTATTCGCTAGTTTGCTTGCGGTTGTACACCACTTATGCACTTTGAAAGCATATTTATGAATGGTCTCACATGGAGGCCCATTTTAGAAACATCTTTCTGTCTTTAAATTCAGTCTTCAGTCTGGCTGATGGAAAAAAATCTGTTAAAATCCAAATGTGCCTTCAAGAACTGCAGCATAATGAGATGAGATGAGCATCACTGGCAGGTTACAACTATGCACCAAGAAAAGTATTGTCTATTCAGTTTTAATTCTTTTTTGAGTGGTGACTTTGGCCCACGGCAGCTCTGTCTTGCCTGCTTGGTGACAGGCAACAGAGGGCTGATAGATGGTTCCTGTCCATGGCTGTAAATCGGCCTCTTGTTGGAGAGTTAACCCCTGTAACCCTGCTTGTCTGTAACAGCAGACTTCCCTCTCACAGCCTAGGGCAGCTGAAGAACTTTTCCCAGAAATCGGATGAGCAGGTGGTAGCGGCCCACTTGGGAAGCGGACGGACATGCTCGCCTCGAAAAATTGTCCCCATCTCCGTTAATGGCTGCGTGGGTGAGAATTTGGCTCACGAAAGAGAAATAACTAAATAAAATCATCTCCCATCCATCTAACATCTGCACCGCCAGCTGAATGCAGCTTCCTGTGATTATAGAAACGTCACATTAGCAAGGTTTATGAAAAAACTGAGCAGAGGACATCAGCACAGAGGTCTACTTAGTAGGTTTGGCTAACTAATTTGGTGGCTGTCGGGTCTCATGAATGTGTTTCTTTGTGCTGTGACCGTGTTTTGTAGTCATTATTCAGAACTAATCAGAAGAGAAATCATGTAAAAGATCAATCACGATTGAGTGTGCACACATACACAAACATTCATACTCGCGGAGCATTAGGGAGTAGTTCTCCTCCTCCTACTCCTCCTCCTGACCTTCTGCAGACACAGCTGCTTCTCCTCTCCTCTGACTGGTGACTGGGACGGGTGTTATTAATGTGCTGTAACTAAGTAACCACATAATATGGATCTCTGTAGCTCAGCTCAAAGACTGATTTATCTCCCTGCTCGCATCCACCAACTATACTGTCTGTCCCAACTGTATTTCATATATGAATAGATGCCTTTTTAATGTGATGATGCAGTGTGGATTTGTTGCTGCAGTGAATTATTTAATTTCCTCAGATGGATTTGTGAAATACCTCAAAAAACATAAATTTTTTGGCAAATAATTTAATTTAAATAACATTTCCAGACACCCAATCGGTACTTCCTAATTCATCGATGTCCACTATCACTACCAAATGACATATAGAACACATTATGAATGTATTAGGTGTGAGTGTAGTTTGTGCATGTGTTGTGTTGGTTTGAATATCGACACGAAATAGATTGAGTGATCAGGGTTTAAATAAAAACATGTATATATATCTGCCTTTTGTAACAATGAAGTGGAAATATTCTGCTGACTGCTGCGTTGACAAGCATGAAGGGCTGACATCCAACATGCAGAGAGAGAGAGAGAGACAGAGGGCAAATGAGTGAATGATTTACTGTAGAGAAGGGAGGTGGGCGCTCTGTTTCTCTGACCCAGTAAGAGATATGTTTATATCTGCTCCAGATATAAAGTTGGAATGAGATGGGACTGCATGCTCGCTGAGAGACAACAGGAGAAAGCAAAGAAAAGATTCATTAAATCTTCTTTATGCGATTTGACTGAAAGAGTAATCCTTGTTTTCCAAGTTGTCCTCACTGTTAGGGAGCTGATTTCTACTGCAAACACACCACCATCCTTCAGTTTGCTAAGCATAGACCTCTGTGCTGACTTCTTTGGCACCTGTCTCTTCCCCGTCTTGTTCCTCCACTCCCTTAAATAGAACTCATGTCTTCAGAGGAAGAGTAAACATGGGCCCTGCCGTGGGAACACAGACCAACGCACTCTGACCACAGACACACACACACACACACACACACACACACACACACACACACACACACACACACACACACACACACACAC
>JBBPCS010005887.1:0-10178 GCA_037974645.1 Hollardia meadi
ACACACACACACACACACACACACACACACACACACACACACACACACACACACACACACACACACACAAACATACATGTACTACACTACACACACAAGATCCTGACCAGGGAAAGCAGCGTAGACTGACAGATTCAAGTCCAGCTGCAGAGGACAAGAAGACATTTATAAAGAACGCTTTAAATGTCTGATTCATGCTTCACTCAATGGCTAAAGAAAGTGGAATAAGATACAAAATAGTAGTGAAGGAAATGATGTTAAACCATAAAAACCTGGCACGTTTCTCCACTCCCTCATTCTCCACCCAAGAGGTCCAGTCACCTTAAAATGTCTCGGCTCTGCTGTGATGAACTTTTCCCTGGAGGTGAGGAATGGGAGCTCAGCAGGCAAACAGAAGCCCGTTGAATGTCTCACAGTGAAATTATTGTTTGCATGTGTGTGTGTGCGACGAGACGTCCTGACATTTGTCCAGTGTAAAGTCAAGTGATGTTTCACTGCAGGAGACGAAGGAGACCTTGTGTCATAGGTCACATATGTTACATTTCATGATTTATCACAAGTGTTCAGATTCACAATAGAGAAATTATGTCAGAGTGTGTATTTCTGGACCAGCTCATCATAATCTCCTCCGATGACAATATGATCAAGTGATTTGATTCAGGTAGTATTATTCAAGTCAAGTCCATTTTTATTTATAATGCCTCAGTGGGCTTTACAACTGTACAGAGTACGACAGCCTCTGTCCTGAGACCCTCGATTTGAGTGAGGAATAAAATGGAGGGGGTAACAGATACAACATCTGCATGAGGCCACGACATCCAGGAGCGGAAGAGATTCCCGGGCAACTGGTGGAATCTGCACCAATAACTACAACAAAAGCAACTTAAAGCGAGCCCTATTTAATTCACAGTAAAAACAGAGTTAGCGGGTGTTTAGCTCCCATAATGTGATGTATTTTTGTGTAGGCTATAATGGAATATGTGGACTGGGTATTATTATGAGACGGGTTTAAATAATTGGAAAGGCAAACTTTTTTTTTTCCCAAACTGATATCACAACACGTCTGACCCTTAATATAATGCTCTCTGATAGCTGCTAGAACCCACTATAGTTAACGGTCAAGTGTGGTTTTACACGATAGACATTGTTAGCTCACCCCTGAGCATATTTTTTGATTGGTTAAATTTATGTAATGCGGCTGTAATATTTTACTAGGAAGAAAAAAAACATCTGAAAATGATGAAACGTATTTAGCATATAAGAAGTGAACAGTTAACCCTGTAACACAGAATTAGCAGTTGGAAAATGTATTTATTTTTTTTACAGTGCCTTAAAAGGAACTAGTTTTTCTTTAATGAGATACACACATCATACAAGATACTGTCAATTAAAAAAATCCACCCTTTTTGTAGACAGTAGACACACCAACCAGACTAGCATTAGATCCCCTCACCAAAAAAATGTACTGTTGTATTTATTTTCTCATTCCTTTTATCAGACTGATATAGTACATCTGAGAGGTAGCTAATGAGAAATGAATAATGTGAAACCTTTATGGAGTTGTTATGATTGTCTGTATTAGCAGCCCCCCTGCTGTTTTTATTTACAGTAGTGCTAAAAGGAAATGAGAATGAGCAGATTTCTGTCTGTTCAGTGAGTTTCACATGACTTCTTGCACCCTCTGATGGCTGGAGAGAGAACAAAATGTTAGTATGAATTTACCAGATGAGGTAGGGTGATGATTGCTGTGTCTTGTGGTTGCTTTTTTAATGGTTTGTGTCCCCTCTGTGTCCCTCTGAGCAGTGTGTAACATCCATGTAATGATGCAGGGTAGTATGAGGAATTTAGTGCCAAAAAGTCTGATCAGTAGCTGAGAAAAGAGTGAATGTAATAAACAATTTAACAGGATGAAAGTTGTAAATATACAGACTGAAATGCACTCAAGGCGGTGAAGAGCTCTTATTTCATTTATGCGAAAGCCTCTAGAAGATATCAGATCGGATAATTTTGTAGCTTTATTTTATTGAACCTATCCAGATCCTCTGTTGTTTCCACACAGCACTGAGCAGCCTCCCCAGCTTTTAGTTCCTCCACTGTTGGATTTGTTTAAATTTTCAGCGATAAAGAGCCTCTCCTGGCGCAGCAGAGGTCAGAGTTTATACATTATGAAGGAAGCAGACCTCAGTGTAGAAAGCCATGAAATGCACTACATTATGTAGGTGACGGCTTGAATGGAGCCTAATGTCTGCGCTGTTTGAAGAATGGTAGGGTGCCATTAGGGAGCTAACCTCATTACTGCATGTATGTATTGCCTGAGGCCTCCGTCCCCTCAGTGAGCTGCTGAGTTTGAAGGTGTTTTTAGTTATTTTTGGCCAGATTGTTATTAAAGGACATGAAAAATCTCACAGAAACTAGAGGGCCATTTGAGAGAGGGGAGATATTTTATATTGAATTAAAGCCTTCAAGCCAGTTTAAAGGAATAGCTCGCTGAGAGTTGGATGAGAAAATCCTCATCACTCTCATGTCTGTAGGATAAATATGAAGCTACAGCTAGCTAGCTGGTAGCTTAGCTTAAAGACTGCTAGCTGGCCCTGTCAAATGGTAACAAAATCCAGCTGCCAGCACCTCTAAATCTTATGCTTTAATGTGTCATATCTCACGTGCTTAATCCTTTAAAAAAAAGCGTACAAATGACAAGTCAACCTTTTATCCTTACTTGTTTTAAATAGTTCATAGTTTGACACATAGTTAACACTGTAAAACAGCAAATTGTTCAGCTTCAGAAGCGCTGGCAGGTGGGTTTTGATACTGTCGGACAGAGTCAGGCTAGCTGTTTCCACCTGATCTCATTCTTTATGCCAAGCTAAGCTAACCGGCTGCTGGCTCAGGCTTTGTATTAAACAGACATCAGTATCAACTAAAGTTGGATGCACAATATGGATTTTTTCACACAATAGGCCTACAATAACCAATAATTCATGCTTCTAATGGCAGGTGAGGATAAGACAACGATAATTTCAGATGTTTGTATTTAAAAAAGAAGTTCATAAGCTGTAGTTTATGTGCACCTTAGGGTAAGAAAAGCTAAGATTTAGTTTCACTGAAACTGTAAATAAATGTCCACACAAGCGACGACATGTTTGACTCTCTAGTCTACACTGTGTGGCTAAGATGCAGCAGTTTGATGTCATTGAGTGTGACAACAGCGTGCTATCATCTAACTCTAGGCAAGAAAGTGACTACGCATATTTCCTAAAGTGGTAACTATTACTTAAATAAAAATAAGAGTAATTTTTGGTTTATAGGGTTAATACATTTAAACTGCACTGGAGAAAATGAATCCTGCAGACATTGACCAAAATGACACTTTGATCTGTTTAAAACTGAAACTTTTAAAAGACTGTATGCACATTTTTTTTCCACTGCTGGTGAATCATTTATCATGTCAGAACATATTTTTGGCATTAGCTGACACTTTTATCCTGACTGACTTATGATGAGTTTAACAGTGGAATAAGTTTCACCAAAAAAAACAGAAAGACAACCACAGGGAGTGCAAAGGGCAGAGCAACGGTGCTCTGACAAAATCACAAGAAAGAAGTGTCGGGAATACACATGAAACAAGCAGCAGAGGGAATGTTTGGGTAACAATCAGAGTGAAGCAGAGCAGAGAGGAAAGACACTCATGAGGCAAGATTTTGGCCTCTGGGAGATGGAACGCAACTCTGGAGTTTGAACGTTATTCATCTGCTGGTGGACGACATTCAGTCTCCATTTGACTTGACCAAACAGTTGCATACAAACACACTGACGGGGGACATAGATCTTTTTAACACCACATTTTATCTCATCCTCAAGGTCTGTCATGTCGCTTCCCGTTTCTTCAGAAACCATCTCATACTCACAATTTTAGACTGAACACTCATGACTGCACACTGTGAAATATCAGGATGCTGTAAAAAAGATTGCATACAGACATCGCACTGTATGTATGTACACATCTACTGTCACATAAGATATTTTGCAGATTAAATTTGTGAAAATAGAATAGTATACGAGTCTTAGTGAGCCTTTAAAAAGCCCAAACTAAGGATCAGGCGCCTTTTTTGTTATCTAATTAGCTTTTGATGTAAAATATGTGGATCGAACTAAAGGATTCAACAACCAAACAGACCTGCCTGGTTTCAGGAGTGGGAGGACCGTTATCTTTAGCTTGATATATGAGATCTAAAGGCTAACAAGGAATGAAGCTCTAAATGATTAATTCCTAAAGCTATTTATACTTTAAAAAATGATATTCAGTGTTTAACCTCTCAAAAAACACAACTAATATAATCCTCTGAAACTTTCTAATTTGTCGGAGTAGGTGCAAAATTAAAATGTTTTCTTGTAAATATATGTTTTGATTTAGGTTTAAGATACTTTTGTTTTTTGTTTTTTTACAAAGCAGTCTGTTCCTGTCCAGCATTGTCCCATCGTCAGAGCTCAATAAAACAGTTGTTTAGATCTTTGCGTGCTGCCTCTGTCTATGTGTCGTTGCCATTTCTGCTGGTACGTATTTACATGGAAGGAGAAAAGACTTTTTCTACATCTTACGATTTAGATCAGAGCTCCTTTGTGTTTGTCAAGACAGGAAGCAATACATTTTTTTTCCTGTTTGAACAGCTGCGAGCAGAGCAGAGCTGCACCACAAAACCTTGCATCTCACAAAATCTTTTGTGAGCCTTTATTATAAATGTTTGATCATCTTATTACTGCGTTTGTGTGAAACATGAAACATGAGTTAGTGAGGAGGTTGCAACGGGCAAGAATTCCAACAGGCGAGAAATGCAACTTCTCATCTTCTCCATCCCAAGTGCAAGCGTCTGCCCTGCTGAAGTGTGAATTGAAATCTGTATTGACTGCTCCCTTCCAGCAGAGAGAGCTGCAGCTCAGAGAACAAAATGAAGGACTGTGCGGTAAGACTTCAGGTCCAAATGGATACTGCTGCAGAGCATTTGCATCACATTGGCAGAAGTAGTTCCTTTTTTTTTTTTTTTAGCTCCATGTGTGTCAAAGAGCCCCAGAGAATGAAAGAAAGACCTTCTCGGAAAGGGAAATTCCCTTTTTTAACCATTGACATTTCTTTTACAGGACAGCATCTCTGGAACCACACAGAAGGTTTTACAGAAGAGTAATCTTTTAGACCAACCTCAGGTTCTGTCTTGTTCAGTGTTATATAGGTCAAAGTGTTGTGGTGGAGCTGCTTGTTTTTTCTGTGTGTGTGCATGGATGTATGAATATTTGTCTGTGCATTTGCGCCTGCGTGTGTGTGTGTATTTTGTGTGTGTGTGTGTGTGTGTGCTAATTTTGGATATGGCTGCAGGGAAAGAAAGTCTCTGGTGTGTGACAGAACAACTGATCATTAGTCATTCTGCTCCACATACTGTAGAGACGAGGAGGGGAAGACTGAGGAAGGTAGAAGGGGGATTGGAATGGTAAAAGAGGTAATCTGTTCTCCACTAAGTTTTAATGGTGCTGCGTGTCAAAGGTCAAAATATGCTCTTCAAAACAAATGATGATGATGATGATGATGATAAAGATCTTGGATTTCAGATTCGTCTGTCTGCCTCTCACTTGGATAACTATGTATTTTACACCAAACTTGCATGAATCTGTGTCACTTTGTGCCATAAAGGACAGCACTGCATTCTCTGCTATCAGCTTGTTTGTTCGAATAAATAGCAGCCATTTATTGATGTGAAAGTGCTCCATGTGGTATTTTCACATCATCAAAAAAATGTTCCTCTTCTGTACTGTCTCTGTGGTGTAGATCAAACCCTATTAAAGAAGTAAGTGAGAGATCAGTAAGAAATGTGTAAAAACTGATGACACATTTTAAAACGACATACAAAACTGATGGACTAGCCAGTCACCTATACTTTTCTATGTATCTATTATTATACTTGTACTTTATATTATATTATAGTATCACAAACATATATTAGGAATGGTGAGGAGAGGAAAGGCCACACTACAGAAAATCTGTCAAACATGACCCACATATTTTTATATACTTGTAATGATGACCACACCCAAAGCAAAGGATGACCTCAATGAATAATAATTGGGGCAAAGACAAAAATATGGAAATACAAATCCGGAAAACTAAAAACTAAACTACTAAACTAAAGTACTTTTAATAATTTACTGAACTTGAGAGATTTTAGTTGGAAAAATCTGATTTTCAAAATCAACAAAGACCCAGTATTCTCGCTGAAGGGAGTATGGGTCTGCACTGGTCAGCCTTTTGGGGAGAAAGTAGGCTATTTTATATCAAGCATACCAAGGTTTCGTATTCATATTTTGTTTCTTTCTCTGCAATTTGCAGATATGCCTTAAAATGTGTGTAAAAGTTATGTCTATCTCCCAAAGGTTGTTATGACTGCAGGTAAAACACAACACAACTCTAGTCCTTCCTGCTCCCATGGTCACTGCCACTTTAAAAATGTTAAATAAAACTTTAAAAGTTAAAAAAAATAAATGAAAACTTTATCAGAAGATGTGGATGTCTAAACAAACATCAAATCAATAAAAAATGCCCTGATAGTACAGAAGACTAGTGTTGGCTACGTCTGAACTTTGCACCATCATTATCTTAACATCACCTTAAGATGTAACTCTCTGCATGTCCACCTGTCTTGCAGGTATTTCTCTTCTGTTGCTCTTCCTGGAGTTTATCTGTTATTTTTTTTCGGTAAGTGGTTTTGTTGTGGAAGTTTAGTTAATGCCAAATCAAGGATCTAAAGACAGTATCATGTGTTGAACAGATTGTGAAGCCCTCTGAGCAAAACTGGGATTTTAGGCCACATTAATAAAATTGACTTGATCTAAGAGAAGTGCAAAAGTAATAGAATAAAGTGAAGAAAAGAGAGAAAAACAAATACATACAGATAGAGACAGAGGGGGTCAGAAATAAGTGACAAGGGGCAATAGTGAGAGGGGAGCAGGGAGGCCAACAGGAGAACCAGGTGAGAAAGGTAGACAAGGGCATGAGGGAAAGAAGAGATGGAGAAAAATGGCCATAACATGAAGGCGTGGAGGGATGGCAAGGGAGAGGGGGGAGAGGTGATGGATGAGATGGGAGAAAAGAGAGAAAAACTAGAAGAAGGGATTGTCCAGAAGAGTAGACGGAGGCATCCCGGTGACACAGAGCACAAGATACGTCTAGTAAATAGGATGGATAGAGGGTAATAAAAACAAGTCTGTCCCCGTAGAACAAAAAATAAAAATGAAATATGTTCAAACAGTCGCAAAGCAGGTTGTTCAAGGTTTACAATGTAAGTGTGAGCAAGCTATTTACAATGTACACGCAACAGTGTAATTCAGAACGTAGCAAAACAGAAAACACTCTGTTTGTGCATTATTATACTTTGCAACATGACCATTGTATATTGCTGCATAGACTCAGCAGTGAACAGCAATGAGGACAAATATGATGAAGCTGAGAAAAAAAAGGTGTAAAGTTTTCAGAATGAGCGTTAAACTCAGTAAAATAACCATACTGAGTCAAAAGCAGCTACCACTCCATGAGTGGATTTCACTGCTGCCTTATGCCTTATATTACTGCAGAGATGTTAGTTCATCAAAATTGTTATATTTCAATTACAGGAAAGTCTCTGGTTAAAGTGTGTATATGTGGCTATAGTTAAGGCTATATCCAACTGGCTTTGTTTCTCTTGCTTTAGCTGTGTAGTTGATTATAAGCTGAGACAAAAGATAAACCTTTGTTTAAAATTTGCTTTTTTGCATACAAATCTCTTTCTCTAAGAACAATATCACGTGACCACTATGTCCTAATTTTTTATATTTATATCTATCCAGCAAATGACTAATTATGGATTAAAATCACATTTAGATTGACAGGTAGATAGTAGGACCTACTGTGTTCGCATCATCACTTGCTGCTTTATCTTGGACGTATCTCCAAACTCTTAAGAGAATATTAAATGTATATTTGTATAAAAAAATATTTCCTGCCAATCTTGACAAGATTGCTCATCATCCTGAGAACCTCCACTAATCATAAGAGAGAAGGCAGCCTGTAGAGTATGAAGCCTGAAAGGCAAAACCCAGGGCACAAGTCTTCAAAACAGCATCCTCCAAAGTGAAAACTGGTTTAAAAAATTTTTTTTAAAATGAAGGCAAACCAATTATCAATATGTACAGCATTCAGCTGTCAGGTATTCAATGGGCACCATCTCCTCTTCACAGCTACAGTGGGATTTCATTTCACTCGCACTGTCACTCCTGTCTAAATACCATCAACAGCAGCTGTGTGTGTGTGTGTGTGTGTGTGTGTGTGTGCGTGAGTGTGTGCGTATGAAACAGGCAGAGAGAGACACAAGTAAACATGCCTGAAATTCAAAGACTGTGATGTTTCATTCATTATGTTGTCAGCATGAATAATAGATAGCTAATTGATATGCAGTACATCACACACACACACACACGCTTCCATGTGGGATCACACTCTGAACTAATATTTGTGAGGCTCAGCTGTCATTTCGCATTCAAATTTATCACAATAGACAAAAGAACAAGAGACGCTGTGCTGGGGTGAGAGAGATAGAGAGATCAAAAGCCAGAGAAAACAAGAAACACACACACACACACAGCACATACATACTGTATATATATCATATTTATCATGCAAAAATGCAGAGGGTGGATTGTATCATCCGAACCTTTACTTTATTAGATCCCTGATGAAATGTTACAAACTACTTTTGTAAAAACATGAACTCGAGGTCTGTAATGGCTAATATGGAAATAATATTCAGTGGTCACCAACCTGGAGTGAGACCCTCCCAAGGGGTGACCAGATATTTCTGAGGGGTCACAGGATACTAAGGACGAAGAACTATCTTATATTCTGGCTGCAGGGAATTGTTTATCTTTGTCAGATTTTCTTCTGATTCATTCTAGTTCACATATTCTGCAGGCCTTAAGAAACGCTTCAGTAAACTCAATTGAATAGTATAATGAACCACATGTTGCATATAAAGTGCACACAGGGCGAGCTGTCATGAGGGGTTGCAGGAAGACATTGCTTTGTTCAAAGAACTCACAAGTAAAAAAAAAACCAAAACGTTGCAAACCACAGTTGTGTTTTTAATTTGAGTTTAATATTGCTGCCGGGGGAAGCTTGTTGGCTGTTGACTAATGACAGAATTACAGCAGATAACTCTAACCCTCAAACCACAACTTGTTTTTATGTTTCTGCTGGGATAAATAAATGTGCTACAACATATTAATAAATACGCTTTAGAAGTGCTGCTTGCTGTTTTACCCTGCTTTGAGCCATAATGGCAAGCTAAACTATAAGTAATTGGTTTTGCCACTTGTGGACAGTGGAAATAACACAACACTGATATATCACTATGTCACTTTTTAGGTTGATATCAGAAGCAGTTGCAAACAGTTACATATTTACACTTCCAGCAGTTACAGAGTAGCATTAGCATTCACTGGAGTCATCCACCTGATGAATGTAAGTCCAATAGTCAGTCTCCTTTTAGCTCTGTTTTTGGTCTCCACCAACTCCTATAGGAAAAATCTGGGGTTTTTGCTGCACTGGCTAGCAGCCGAAACTATTAGAGCTGTGAGATTGAACCGAAACAGTAAAGTTGCAGGATGGAAAACCAACAATGAGCTGAAATAATGTTTAAAAGCTCTGTAGAGCTTTAAATTTCAGGTTTCTGGTGCCCAGTGTTTGACATCCAGCTCGTGTCCTCCTAGACCTCCTGGTTTCAGCCTGCATGAGACAGGAGGAGAACAGGAGGAAATACACAAGTAATCTGAGAGCGACGGGTGTGAGAGTGAAAGAATGACTGACAAAAAGAAAAACGGGAAGGAGGAGAAAGTAGAGTTAGTATAGAAATAAAACATAGAAAACTCCTTTTTCTCTTTTCGACAAAACAGAATTGAAGGACAAACAGTGTTCTGAAAGTCTGAGAGCAGACTCCAGCATGAATAACAACCCTTTCAAACTGTTTGTGCTCACTGTGTGTTTGAACGCCCCCTCACTTAGATACCTGTCCCCTGGGAAACGGGTGTGTATGACCCACACACACACACACACACACACACACACACACACACACACACACACACACACACACACACACACACACACA
>JBBPCS010005888.1:0-10177 GCA_037974645.1 Hollardia meadi
TATTGCGCTAGGCTACTTGATGAGTTGGGCTTTTCAGACAGGGGGCGACACTACGCCCACGTACCTGCTAGGATCCGTGGGGTCTCACTGCGCTCCTCATGTGAATAGACGCCCCGCGGGTAGGCTAAGGCTTGGTTTATGCTTGACGCATCCGCGAAGGTCGTGAGGGTCCATGCGGCCAAGTGACGTCAAACCAGCAGACACGCCCCTTTGCGAGGGTCCCATGCGGCGGGATTTCGCCTGGCCGTGCACATCCGAAATTTTCTAACTACGCGGACGTGGACATGCGGAGAAATGGAGAACTTTGAGGAGCTACTGGTGGCTGGTACTGTTAGCTAGAACAGCTGGGTAGCTATCTGCCAAGAACAAGTATGTAGCTGGTGTTGGCTAAATCTGTAATAATGTTATGTAGGCTACAGCAACTGTTGAAAATCAGCTTCTTGTCGCGATACAATTTACAGAAAACACTGCAAAACTACTGCAGCATGGATAACTATTCAGAAAAAGTTATTTAATCCATCACATTTCATGGGGGTCGCCATGTTGTAAACAATGAAATTCTTCTATACTTCTATGAAACCGTGCTATAGACGTGATTTTTCGATACATTGCCCCCTACAGTTTGGGAGAATATCGATTTTCCGCGAGGAGAAACCCGCACTGAGTATAAAAGCTCCAAACGTTTTCTCATCACGATTCCACATCTCTCATTTCCGTGCAGCAGTCCATGCGGAAAGCATAACCAAGCTTTAAACGCCAGGTGCTCTGCGCGTGGTAACCACCTTGTCCATCTTGTTGCGTAGTCAAAGTTCCGGAAAGTTCAACTCCGGCCGCACGACCGTGGCACTTTCACGGGATCGCACCCACCCAGTCGCTCCACCTGTGTGATCGCCCACGCCTCCCTACTTGCCCACTCGCCTCTCATTGAAAATGAATTACGAGCCGCTTCAATCGCCCCCCGTCTGAAAAGCCCTTTAAATAAGAAAAGTAGGCCTACGAGAATATTCCTGCAAATGCAGTGAAGAAGTTCAAGTTCTGAAATTCGTGATTTATTTTATTGAATAAAAACGTTTCAAAACATCCCCCCCCCTCTTTTTTTTCACAAATGAACCCTGGGTAAGGGTAAGCGAGAGAGACAGTGAGGGGGCAATCCCCAGAGATGCCGTGGCAGACGTTGTGGCAGACGGTTGAAGTGCGTCTGAAGATGCACTGCATAGTTTAGTTTTTTTTCCTTAAACAGTGTGAATAATAAAATGTAATGAAATAATTTGAAAGGATAAAGTCTAATAATATCAAAACCTACATTTGTTGCTCAATTACTTTCAAATGCGCAGCATCTTGGCCTTCCCCTATCCCTGCAATGGTCTCGTTTGAGTGACCCAGATAGTTGTAAACACATTCAGCCAATGCACTGAGGGGTTTCGGTGGAGGGCCACCTCCTGAATGCAGAGAATACCAATTACGACTACAAAGTGAACTTTAATGTGCATAGCCTAGCACTGCTATAAAATTCAGGCTTACCCGTTTTCTCTGTTTCCCTGGGGGTGACAATTTCCTGCATGATTACTTGATTGCATGCAGCATATTATGGCATGTTGTGCTTATAAAGAGGATGTGAAAATTGCATAATGTGAAAAAGCTGCCCACAGCGTTCTCTCAAGGTTGACAGCAGTGCCATCCTGTGCCTGGGAGTAGCCTATTTAACCTAAATAGGCATAGTAACCAATGTTACAATTGCCCAACAGCATTATGTTTACATTTTATGACGAAATAAAAACAAAAACATATGTTATTATTACATACATACAAATACATATGTTCTAATAAAAATAATAACAAACACATATGTAGTAGCTTATAATTGGTATAGCCTATAATTTAATGTAGGCTAAAGCACATTGTTTCGTAATGTAAAGCACTTTGAACTTCACTGATGGATGAAATGCGCTTAATATTTTGACTCGCGTGCAGTCCACGCAGTATGACCTATTTTCCCGCAAAAAACTACAAAACATCATTACGCATTCACGTTACTGCTCTTCTCATGTCGTAAAAATGTGCTGAGATTAATTCATAAGACTTACTCCTACTCATCGCTGAGAGTAGGCGAGAGAAGCTTGATAAATATCTCGTAGGTCCTACTCTAAGCGGTGAGTAAATTTGATCACAGTCACACTTTTAACATGATTCCTAGGAGTAATTCTGAGAGGCTTGATAAATACGGGCCCAGGTCAGACATTTTGGGGGACAAAAAAAACTTTCTTGAGTGGAGGGCATCATTAATGTCGGAACCATTGTTAATGAAATTATGAATGCCTTTTGTATGAGCCTTCGTTAGTCAGGCCCAGTAATGGCAAGATGTATTGGTGCTCATCTCATTCCAAAACCATGAGTGTTAATCAACTGCTCCAACAGCCTCGACTCCTCTGGAACCCAGCCTCACAAGAGCGTTAGTGTGGTCAGCCACTGATGTCGAGCGATGAAGCCTTGCTCACAGTGGAAGTTCCAATTCATCCTAAAGGTGTCGGATGGGGTTGAAGTCAGGGCAAGTACTGTGCAAGCCAGTCCAACCCTGTCTCCCAGAAATGACTTCTCTGTTTTGCCAAAAAATGTTGTGAAGGAAATATAATTGCTGCCTGCGAATATGTTCACTGGCAATGTTTTATTTTTATTTTTTTTCTGGTCAAGAAAGTGCTGTGTTCTTTTTCTGCGCAGAAATTGTTGGAAGGAGCGGGGGAACAGAAAATATATAGCAGAGCATCGTGGCAACATTATAATATGAATTGGCCCATAGCTGCCCTTTTCTTAGAAGAGTATTAACCCATTTCATCTTTACTCTGCATTGGGATTAAAAAGGTTTGTCTCCTGAGAAGAGGTGTTAATTTAGATAATCTGCTAATTAGAAGTCATACTGGATACTGGTTAAAAACCCCAACAACATATGGCCTCAGCAAAAAATTCAATGTCAAATTTCTTATTAACTTCAAATATATGCTAATTTATCAATTTTTCTTTATTATGACATTATTTTTGGACTGATCCTCACAGCAATGATTAGTTGGAGCTCTCAGTGTATTTTGTAGATATGTATGTATACTGTCGTAGTCTTACAGATTTACAGTCATATTTCCATATAATGAAATGATGTTTTAATGTTGTTTCTTCTATATTGTATGACCCATGGGCCATTTTTTGTACTTATAGATTGTGATCTTTAAACTGGGTTATTGAGACATTTAAATGTTTAAGGGACATACTAAAAATGGTATATTCTTTATTGTGTGTCTCCCGGTGTATCGTCAGAAATGGATAGAAATGTTGACGTATGCTCTGAAAGTGGAAATAGACAACTTTCTGCTTAAACTTATTATCAAAAAAGTATTGCACAGAGTAATAGCCATAGAAAAATGACACCACTCACATCGAGACTGACTTGCTTTAATATGCTATTCTATCTGCCACGACAGGATTTTTCTCACGGAAAAATTAAAGCTTTGATTGACAGCAGAAAGGAAGCACGTCTGCTGTTGTGCAACCAAAACAGGAACAGGATTTGTTTTCCGCAGGCAACGGTAGAACAACCAGAGTGTCTGCAAAAGAAAAAAGAATCCTGTTGACGGAGGAGGCAACGATGGCAAAAAGGGAGAATGATAGAAACTGAGGCAAAACAAGAGTGAACGGACAGGCAAGTCCATAAGTAACAAAGCCGCCCTACTTAATTGAATGTTTTACTCTGTCTTATCATCAGATCAGAGTTTCTAGATTGAATTGGAATTCATTGTTTCTTCTTTTTTTTTTTTTTTAGACTTTAGCAACGCTCCTAGTGTTATCCATGTTGCTAATGATGTTGCTAACTAATGCTAGCAGCCAGAAAACAAACCAAGAGCAGCGAGGAAGCCAGAAACAAAAGATGTTTGTTTTTGTTTAAAAAGTTGTCTGTTTTCACTTGAACTTTAACTGATTGTGGATCACGTTGCATTGTGGGCTATATGATAGGATGTATATGACCATCTTCACAACTATTGGATGAATTGCCATTTTATTTGGTGCAGATATTCATGACCCCCTGAGGGAGACTTGTATAACATTGATGATCACCTGGCTTTTCATCCAGCGCCATCATTAGTTCAAAAATACTGTATCTGTAGAACTAATGAAATCATCATGACTTGAGTGCTTAGATTTTATCTGATTGTAAAAAAAAGTAAAAAATCATGATTTAGACATGATTAGTCAAGCTCTTTGCCACCAAGCTCGGAAAAAACATTTTATTTCAAACCACATTTTGTGTTCAAGGACATTGTCATGTTGAAACAGCCCTCACAAATCTGTTGCCACAAAGTTGGAAGCGTAATAAAATAGTATTATATGTTGTAGCACAAAGATTTCCCTTTATTGGAACAAAGGAGGTGAGACCAAACAAGCACAAGCAATATTGTCTAATTGTGGGTCTGTCCTTTGCTCCTATTGGGTTTTAAATGTAGAGTTAGCCATGCTAAAGATTACCAGGTCAGCTTAGGAAAGATAAACTACACATAAAAACCTTGGGTTTGTCTATGTATTTGATCTCACAATAGACACACAGCTCTGTAGTCTGACAGGATCCCAACTGTTTGTTACAAAGCAACAAATTCACATCAGTGAATGTCACATTCACTTCATTAAACATGAGTTATTTTCAGTTTTCCTTATAAAATTCCCAGATGTTACGGAACACCCTGAATCCGTTGGTTCATGGTGTTGCTGGTTCAAAGCTTGTAGTTTCTACTCTTGTTTTCCCTGAGCAAAAACAATTGTTGTGTGGCATCCAGATGTCAGGTTCAGTGATCCAGCTGTCTTTCTCTCAAGGGAACATGGCAGTCTGCCTCGCTTCCCTCTGTCGGTCACGTCTGTTGCATGTGAAGGGAGACAGAGTGGGAGTAAAAGAGATAACATTTATATGGGGAGTTGTGCAAGGAATAACCTTGCATCTGCAGTTTGATCTCTAGGGACGACAGCAGGTTCCCATAGGCCTCTGGAGACAGACGAGAGCTCAGGCCTCAGGCTCTTTACTGTGGCTTCCACTTGAAGAAGTTCCTTCATAAAGAGGAAAAAACCTCTTGTTGTTTAGATGTTCCAGATGAAAGATTAGCCGCTCCGGTATGAACACTTTTACCCCATCTAGTGGCAATATTTCTCTGTGAGCTCATTTTTTTGAAAAAGAATGTACCCGTGAGAAAGTGGCTTACGCTGAGAAACAGATGATCTATCGGGTCCAATTCACATGCTGGATTTCCCTGAAGACTGCATTCTTCTTGGAAATAATAAAATACTGTCATTGTATCAAAACGCTGAGAAAACCATTTTGTTTACCTGTGTGCAGTTCAGAGAGAGAGAGAGAGAGAGAGAGAGAGAGAGAGAGAAGGTTTTGTGGCTTAAATCAGATAAATGAAGCTAATTGCTTCCCCATGTCCCCTGTGTGTTCATGTTGTTGTTACGGATGATTAGCCTAATGAATCTGAATAATTGGAAACATGCATACATGGTTATATTGTGGTACAGTTCAAGGTTTCAGGACCACAGAGAATTTGTATTGTATGTGTATAGGCTGTAGTACAGTATGCGGTATATATTACACAAATGGCTGTTGTTGTTGTTGTTGTTGTAAAACTTCACACTCCTTCAAAGTGTTTTGCTTCAAGATTTTCTACATTGCTACTGCATGGCCAAAGACCAGTCATCTTGGATGCAGATGTACAGTAGATGACGTACTTTAGTACATGAATGATTTACATGGAAGTAAAATAATAAATCAATACATCAATTTTAAAAAAAAACTCATCCCAGTGTGAGTCATGGTTAGTTTAAGTGAGTTGAGGATGGTTGAGAATGTTTTCTGCAGCATCAAATGAAGGAATTGACGACTCAGGAACTGTAACATTGTTTGAAAACCTTGTTTCCCTTCATATTATATATTACACCTGTGTTTCCAATAAATCTCTGTCAATTTGCGTCATCACTTTGCTGCTATGATTTGTGACCATACCCCGGCACTGGAACGAACAGTCAAAGCTGAAGCATGTAGCCTCACTTAAAAAAAATCTTTCAATTTAGCTGGATGTCTATCTTTTGTCTTGTTTGAAGAAAGTAATAATTAAAGGCATTTTCTGCTCTTGAACGTCTAAAACGCACCCTAGCTGTGTTTCATGGCCCTCGCAAGCACTGAAGAAAATTTCGCAGGCTATTTAAGTCATAAAGTAACGTCGAAATCGTATTTTAATGACTCAGCAATCATCGTAATCCACACTTAGTCAGTCCATTTCCTCAAATGCATGCTGGAAATAGAGAAGAAAAACAAACCAGAATGGTGTCAAACTGGCACCCAAATAATTCGAAAACTCTGCTTTGTATTTTTAAAAGCATGTCATGTAGCAAATGTCCGGAAAGAAAATGTATTAAAATAATGCAATGAAGATTTCCTCTGTTTTACTGTTTACAAAACAGAGTTGTGAGCATTTTGGACTAATGAAGTTCAGCCTAAAAGCTGTCAAACTAATTGAGCCAGTCCCTCTCTTCCTGTGCCACTGAACAGACCTCTCACTCATGATTTGTTGATTCCACTCAGCCATGGTTGAACACAACTTTCTTTCTGTGATTCCCATAATTGAATATATCTTGGGATAATTTAGAAATATCTGGCAGGAAATGTTTGACATTTCATCCACCAATGACATTTGAATTGATTATTTCCGTCCCCATCCTTTCAAGCGCATTGGTTCGTTCACAGCTGAACTTTGTGTGCTTTGAGCCAGGCAGTCACTGCTGATGTGTTTCCAATGCCTTTACTTTACTGACAAATGGATATGGCAGAAAAATTGTCTAGGAAAAGCAATTCCTCAGGCATCACAACAATTCCTGCCCTCATTTTTCACATTCATTGAGGATGGAAAGGGGAGAATTTAACTGCTTTTCCTGCGCTGAGAGATAGACCCACCTGACTTCGGTGTGTGGAGCTAACCTTCCTCCTTTCCCCTACTCGAGATGGATATATGCAGAAATCTGTCACTGCATTATATACACCCTTATGAATGTCTTTGTATGTGGGAGAAACAGACATAAAGATAGAATAGGGAAGGAGGAAGACTCAGATTTCCTTTGCTCTTCCTCCACACAGGCTCATTAGTCTATTTCGCTCTATGATTTGTCGCTGTGTTGGAGGTTAAGGGTACTTTGCATGAAGATTAAGTGTGCTCTTTGTCAGCTCTGCCCACTAAGAAAGACCGATGGGCTCCTTTAATGGACATCTGACCTTTTGGGCCCAGAATGAGAAAAAGTTTGTGTGCTCAATTAAAATTCAAGGAGCAAAATTTAATAAAATCCTGAGACATTCTGAGTCAGGGTAGTGAAGATATGCTCAAACCATGTCATTTCCCATGCACAAAAATCTCATGTAAACTTAACCTTTTAATTAATGACGTAACATTTAAACAGTCCAAATACTCTGGTGACAGACCATATCTGACTTGATGAAACCATAAAAAGACTAAAATCAATCTACTGTATGCACGCGGCAATATGGTGTACGCCATCACGACTTGAATCCGCCACAGGGTTGAATTCAAATGAGCCATCCTCCACTTAAATCAGTGATAGCTAATTTTTTATTTCCAACAGGAAACAGTCAGTTACAAACAGCTCGAGTGCAGCTATACAGTGTTTTGCCGAAGGACACCTGAGCAGAGAGCTTTGATATTTGAATTTGATATGTTTTATTATTGTCAACGAATTCCATGAAAAGAACAAAACCAACAACATTTGGTCTCCCAATACTTTCCCTCTAGAGTGTCTGTTGCTCTCAGCCCCAAGCTTATTTGTTCTTACCAAAGATGTGAGGCCATTATTATATGTTAATAAAAAAAAAAAACGACAAAACAAAAACTTTTTTTAAATAACTTCCTAACAGCTGAGTGCTGTAGATTTTAGCAAACCTTACACAAACAAATCAAAATAGTTTGTTTGTTCAGGACTATTTTCAGCCACAGATTTCATGTTTAAAGGGGATTTCCGGTATTTTTAAAGTTGGCCCTATAATTCAATATTTTGGTGAGCAAAAGATTCATAATTACCGGGGGTTTGGGAATTGGTTCAGTAGATCGCCTCTTGCGGCAGCTGCAACTTGGCTAATGTAATCCTTTGGGGCAATTCGGAGCGTCAAAGTTATGTAAGGGCTTGTTTTTGCCACAGATTACTCAAATATAACTTTCTATATGAAAGATGCAAAATATTACTCTATCATTCTTGACTGTACCTCAGATGTAAGCCATAAAGAGCAGATGTCAATCATTGTGCGCATGACCGGACGTAAAGGAGTACTTCCTTGGGTTTGTGGATGTGGTGGAAACAACTGGCTAAAGGAACATCTGACATTGACAGACCGGAGATGGTGCAGAAAATCATCAACCTTCCATAACTGCCGGCACAGACAACTGCCCTGGAGATGCTCACATTTCTTCATGTCAACCAACTTCAAGAGCTCTATCCAAATCTCTGGATTGCTCTATGTATTGCATTGACTCTCCCAGTTACAGTTTTACTTAAGCTGATTAAAACATACCTGCGTTCATGATTGGGACAAGAACGTGTAAGTGGTCTTGCTTTCATCAGCATCAATGCAAAACTTACTCACAAGCTCTCATATGATGGCTTAATTAACGATTTTGCAGCCAGGAAATGCAGACGCAGGCCTCTGTAGCGCCTCCTGCAACTGCTGAAAAATGCCTGTTTGAATTCGCTTTAGTATATACTGTCTTTGCAGAGAAAGATTTACAACTTTTCTTCTGTTTTGTGTGACTGATTCTACAGTTCTGTTTTTCTTGTTTGTATTTATTTATATGTAGGCCTATTCATTTTAAAAACAGGAGCAGCATTAATAATATTTCTTAAGTTTGTTTTATTGAAGATTGCCCTTTCCAATATTTGTGTGTAGGTTTTTTTTATTGCCTGTTTTATAGTTCCAGAGTGTACTTTATACTGTCTTTAAATGTTGTAAACTTTTGTGACTTTTCTTTAGTGATGTGTGACTAATTTTACAGTTCTATTTTTCTTTTTTACTTATATTTATTATAACAATAATGGCAACAGTTTATTTTGTTGAAAGAGACTGCACACATTCCACACATTTTTTTTGTGTGTGTTTGCCTGTCTAGAGTAAAATCTATAGTGCAATTATATGCTGTTATTGTATAGTTCTGGATTTCTTGTTTGCAACATTGATAATAACAATATATTTCTTACAAAGCAATTACGCTTAGGGCACCCAAATGGCCAGCAGTGAGCCTGAATCATTTACACACCATAATATGTAAATACATGTAAAAAAAAAATAAAAATAAAAAAAATAAAAAAGTCCCTCTAAGGAGTATTTAGAACAGCAGCACAGGGTGAGACTGAATCAGAATATTGTTATGTCGCCCAGTGCACCAGTGTCAATTGAGAATATCATTGGGAGACTAATTCTTTTAAAAAGTAATAATTTCATTGCTTTGACATTTCAGCATAGATCTCATTTTATGTAAGACCATAAAATCTTGTATGCAGGATGTGCATACAATAACAGATTTGACTTAACTCACTCAGACAGACAGACAGACAGATAGAGAGAGAGAGAGAGAGAGAGAGAGAGAGAGAGAGGCGTCTTCAGGCTGAGGTGCGCACACCGACTGTAAGGAAAACGCTCCCTCTGACAAACAACCAAATACAATTCCCCTCACAAATGAACTATTCATCACAGAGCTAGGAGGAAGGAAAAGCAGAGCTCATAATGAAAAATGAAAGAAATCGCTGTAAATGTTTCATGACATTAAAGTCTGGAATTATTCAGAAGATTGTAACCTATAGTTGTGTGAACGAGGCTCTTTCATTTCATTTTCATGTGATGTAAAACTACTGTTTAAGACAGTACTTTCAAATGAGGCTACATATTGCTATAAAGTGTATCACTGCTGAAGTTCCCTTCTCTCGGGGAGCCCGCAGGCACCGCCGCTATACTGTGTGCGTTCGTACACAGCGTGCATTTAATGGAGGCTTCCGGAGCGTCCGGACTCTTGGGTTGAATATGAGATGATAGAAACCGTAAATCACTTTTACAAAGGAGGGGGGGGGGGGGGGGGGGGTATACTGGCTATAAACTTGTCTGTTG